>JAWQFJ010028319.1:23839-68800 GCA_034096865.1 Theodoxus fluviatilis | reverse complement strand
ACTGATTGATTGATTCTTTACTATCAATGATGGAATTTTAGGCATTTCTTCCTATCTTACAAATTGTCCTTGCTCATAAAGAATGAACAATCCTGGATAATTGGGGGAAAAGAAAGAAAAAAGATAAGAAGTTTAAATATCAAGTAGTATATAATGTACAACAGTAGGCAATGATATATGGACAATGTAATGAACAATGACATTTATATAAACAAGGGTTTAGTTGATGTCTTTGACAACTGTCTGCTAAATGGTCAAGAGTACAGAGGAGCTGAGTATTGGTGTGACACAAATATTTCAAAATAAACTTTCAGATACAGTAATGATACACTCTTCATTTCCCATAAATATGATGCATTAGGTGATGTATAAACTGTACAGAAAAGAAAAACGGAATGTAATCTTTAGTTGTATTTGAAGAAGACAGTTTGGAGTCTCATCTTAACTTGACACCACCACTGATTCAGAAAAAGAGCCACAAAAGAAAAACTATTCAACACAAAAACTTTATTGCAGCTTCAACATCCAAGTATTAATGATATTTTTGCTCCTAGGTCAAGAAGAAATGAAATAAAACCAGTTAGAGGTTAGCATTTGTCTTAACTCAACTTTACACATGTCACACTTTCTCTCACTGACAGCATTCAATCTTTCGCGCAAAACATGAAAAACATCAAAGTTGAAGAAGATTTATTGAGCATCAAACACATGTGCAGAAACATCGATCTTTTGTCAACAACATGAAACAAGTTTGGATTGTGTGAGTTGACAGTGTGAGGAGAAAGAGGCTCTGTTTTGAGGTAGGGTAGTGAAATCGGCGTACTCAGCACCTGCGTACTCTTGACAAAATGAGACTTGAAGTACAGGCCATTCTGTGAACCCGAGTCAGTATTTGCCGGTAGGCGAAGTCTCTAGTTTGCTAGAATGATGTACAGTACAGGCAACATTGTACTCAGAGTACAGCTAAGAGATTATAATCAGAAGAGATAATCACATATGGAAGTTTTAAGGGACTTCAAAGAGGTATTGTTCCTGAGGTGTAATGGGAGTGAGTTCCATATCGAAACACCTGAATATATATGTAAGACTGTCTTTGTAAATGTCTACTCTGGGTTGTGGAAGAATGAAGGTGTCACAAGATGTTAAGTGGTGCATTTGGGGACGATGAAATAGATCAATGAGGCACCTCGTTCAGTCGTTGCTTGTGAATGAGCAATTGTGTGCATGAGAATGCATTTATTTTGGGCAAGGTGTTTTTGGAAGGGCAGTAGTCCAAGATGTTGTGTTGGAAATAATCAACTTGGCAGCTTGTTTGATTTAAGTGAACTGCCATGGAACCATCCCATACAACAGATGCAAAATTAATATGGGAAGTTATGTGTGCATGAGGAAAATATTGAGAGAGAGAGAGAGAGAGAGAGAGAGAGAGAGAGAGAGAGAGAGAGAGAGAGAGAGAGAGAGAGAGAGAGAGAGAGAGAGAGAGAGAGAGAGAGAGAGCAGTTAACCCAAGACAGTCAACAATGACAAGTAGTCACTTCACTAGTTCAAGACAGATGCTTGACTGAGAAGTAGTGGAGTACTGGACTGGGAAATATGAATCAGACCATCTGCATACATGTACCATGGACTTCTGTGGCTAGATGGGATGAATGGAAGAGAGCAGGTTGTCCCCACCAGTTGCTGAGTTGAGTGTTTTGACCATGTTTATTTGTTGTACTTGTAGAGATGGTCAGCTTTAATCTCTTTCAATGGTAGATGTACAGAGCTGTTTATCTCATGTCCACTGATTCATAAGGGATGTACTTGTTAAATCTTAGTTTCTTTTATCTTCACAGCAACATATGAAATCTGTAAATGTTTATTTCCCATGAACATGCAAGTGAATTTCATAACAGCCTAAATGTGTGTGATTTCTATGTTCATATAATCAGTATAGCAGGGGCAATTTCTTTAAAAGTTGTTTGTATGAATTCAGCACCCATAGCTGAGGAAGCACTATGTTGTGATTTAAGTTTTGTTTCATCTTTATTAGTCTGTGATATGGACCTTGAACCTCGCTAAGTCCCAGAATGTCTATCCCTTACTTCTCCGCTTCTTGCGCCACTTGCACTGACTTCCCTGTCTCGTAGAGTGTTCTCACATTCCATAATCCAATCCTTGTCACGGTCTTGGGGAAGAGAAGGTTCATCGGCGAGTCAACTCCCTCTCGGGTTTGGTTGGTCTGCTTCATACACTCTCCCCCAGGTCGTATCCCTTGATCATCTGAGGTTTCCTTTGCAGTGTTGGTTTCTGTAGCGAGAAGCGTTTTTCCAGGGTGGGGTTGCTAGCCCCACGCCCAACCCTCCTCCTTTCGCAAACGGGCTTGGGACCATCTATGGCGGAGTTCTGTGATATGGAAGTTATGGAATCATTATTATCTGATTAGAATAGTATCATCAGCAATGATGATAGTGAATCTGATACATTTCACCCTGACTGCAAGTTGTGAAATTGTAGAGCTGAGTGGTTGATTGTTCATACAATGTACACCATAGAATATTCATTGTGTCATTTGGAAGAAGCTGAAAACTCCCAGGCACACTTGAGATGGCGATGATGGGTTATCATCAATAGTACCAGTAGCACAGTAGGTCACCATGCCAAGAGGCTCTGAATAATTTCCTGTGACAAATGACAACTGAGGTCAATCTGGTCACTTGAGACTTGTGTTCATCATATGACCTCCTGTCCCACGCAGTGCTTAGTCACAGACAGGGCACAGTATGCTGAAGCCTTGCTAAAGCTTGGAACAGGCTCTCTCTAGCATAAGTTCTTTGGAATACTATGTCCTGTACCAGCGTGGCACTGATATCTGAGAAATATCATGGCCCCATCAGGCAGCATTGTCTATATATGATTCATGAAAGGTGAATAACCAGAGAAATTGATACTTGACCAGCTCTAGTGAATTTAGTGGTTGTTGGCCATGAATAGCCTACAGAGACTGATAAGCCATAAAACTCATTTTGTTATCATCATTATTGTCATCAGCATCAGCATCATCATCATCATCATCATCATCATCATCATCATCATCATCATCATCATCATCATCATCATCATCATCATCATCATCATCATCTCCCTTACAAAATAATTTCATATTAAATTATTATCATGGTGGCTCTTTAAATAACAACAACATTTAAATATGATGACTTTCTCTGGCATATTAAATAGTATAAACAGAAAACCATGGCGTATCTGAGTGGTCTTACTGTATGCAATGTTTGCAGCAATGTAGTCTTACCCACTTGCAAATCCATCCAGCTCATATGCCCTCTATGTATAAGATGAAGTTGAGCATCAGTTGGCACAAGAATCAGAACATGGCATGTTATAAAGAACCCCCAAAACTCCAGAATGAATTGATAGATATCAGAATGTTTGGAGCATTTTTAAAGCAGTTGATTTTGACACATATTTTTAGAAAGTTTGTATCAATATGTAAATGAGGCAAAATTATAAGGTGTCAGAGAAAAGCAAAGTAATAAAATAATAAGCTGAGAAACTTGTATGAAGTTGACCCCGCATATAATGATTTCTTAGAAAAGCTTGGAAGTGGCACGAAACTCCTAACAGAGCGAGGCAACAGACGGTCCTCAGAGGAAGAACCCCCGCCAACAAGTGTACTCGGCCCTGTACACTTCCTGACCCTCAGGAGGCGGGCCACACCTGGTTCTAGCTCCAGGTGCCTATCTACTACCTTCTCCTCTTTGCACACCTTTCATGCATCATGGGGGAGAAACTGCCTGCTTCCGCTACTGTTGGACAGTAGGGCTCTGGTCTCTGGTGCTCCAGCTGATCCAGATCCACCATGATGCCTTCTCTGCTGACTCTGCCATAGCCCTCGCCACCTTTGTGCATTGACTGCTGGAGAGGCCAAGCTGCCTACAAGTGTTCTGTGTGTCCTACAAAACTCCTAGCTCACTCCTCGGCAACAAGGACAGTGGTTTTGATACCCTGGCTTTTCAGCAGGTTGGTGAGAGGTTCATACTTTGCCAGTTTGACTTAAAGTCACTCTTCGTAGTCTTCCATTGGAACAATCAACTCTATGAGTACCATTATTTTGGTCACTTGTAATACTGATAGGAGGGAAACAACCAAAAACCTCCTGGAGACCTAGAAACACATGGCAGACATAAATAGGAAGAGGTTTAACCAGAAAAGGGAAACCATTACGACATGGTGCTTATCAAAAGTTGGGGACCTTTTAAATGACTGAGTCACTGTGGAGAAATGACACATGCCTTGCACATGCGCACAATAAAAGGAAAACTGCTAACTAGTGTTGATGGTGTTGACTTCTGTCATACTCCATTTCCTGAGATACGGTCTCAAGTACATAGGGCCTGAATTGATACTAAAGCTGCTATCATTCATATAGATTATAATATCTTTCATACACCTTCAGGAGGATGGCCTATGAAGAGACTGAGACAGGTATGGTTATGTGAAAAATCCATCATATCTACATGTTTTTAAAAGGTATTTGTTTCCAGTGCATTAGCAACAAGCTGTTGTGTGAGAAAAAAATGCTGCATTCAGATTCTCTCTCTCTCTCTCTCTCTCTCTCTCTCTCTCTCTCTCTCTCTCTCTCTCTCTCTCTCTCTCTCTCTCCCCCCCCCTCCCCCTCTCCCTCTCTCCCTCCCCCTCTCCCTCCCCCTCCCCCTCTCCCTCCCCCTCTCTCCTGTCCCTCCCTCTCTCCTTCTCCACTTGGTAAGAGGCGAATATCTAGGGACACTGTGACAGTTTGCTTTACCATCCATCCATCCATTCATCAAGCTCTCTCTCTCGAAATCAATCGATTTTGCAAGAACTTTCAATATGTTAGTGCAAATTTAGAAGAAAATCAATTTAGTATTTTAAAAAAGTGAAAAATCCAACTTAAGTAGTTGTTTTTTCTCTCTTGACACATTCCGAATGTACACTCAGTACAGACAGGCATATATACATGTGCACACACTCATACACACACTAGTACATCAATACCATGCACACACTCAAGGATAAATGCATGTATGCACATGTATCACAAGTTCACGGTGGAGCTTTTATGAATGCTTTGCGATCTTGATCCTTCAGAACACTCCAAGTACAGATTGTAAACATTGCCTTTTACCCTCGGGAAAAAATGAATAGTTGGAGACATATTTCCCAAATTTGATACTCAAGAGAAGTTAGGGGAGGAAGAGGCATTGACTTCCATGAAATCATAAATTTATGTAGTTTGCTCTGGTCCAATTGAAGGAAGTACAAATACGATTTTTTTTCTTCTTGAAGACTATCACAAACTGAATGACTGAACTTTTCACTCCTACTCCTAGCAAAACAATACTGAATGACTGAACTGCTCACTCCTAGTGAAACAATACTGTATGACTGAACTGCTCACTCCTAGTAAAACAATACTGAATGACTGAACTTTTCACTCCTAGAGAAACAATTCTGAATGACCCTTTTCAGAGTGCTGACTAGCCTTGAGGGGTGAGTTTTGGGTAGAGCATGTTATTTCCAGTTCATGTCTGATTAATCAACATGTGTGTATAATAGTGCTGAAGCCATACTATGAAGAACTGTAATCTGACACCTTGATCAGTACAGAATTTAGTTGCCCAGTTCATCTCTAGAGTATGGTGGTCATATCCGATAACTAGAGGATGACATGAACGACACATCTGTCTGGACTGACTGTGCTTCTAGTCTCATTTTAATACCTGTACTTGTAGCTGACTGGTCAGTGTTTCTTGTTGAATTGCAATTGGGAACCCATTCTGGATTTTGTCAGATTTTACCTCCAGCTTGTAATTTATGATAATCCACATTGATTTCCATCTGTAATGGTTTATCTTTTCAGTACCCTACATCATAATTATGCATTGTTGTCAAATTGTCCAGAGAAGCAAATGATACCCCATGTCAGATAATATACGTGTATACCTATCAGTACTTGGGGTTGAATTTCAGATCAGTTTATTGCTGCACCTGGATTGGGTTGGACTTTTTTTCTGGGTGGTTTGCACATGGTTTTCAAACACATTTGGGTCTTATATATCTGATCTTGTCCTGGTGTTTGCCTGTGGCTGTAGCCTCTTGGGCTGCCCCTGGCTTAGATGCCCAAGTAGGTCCTTAACTCTTAAGGTCCTGTAAGTCATTCATGAGTTTCATTGCCCAGTCCTGTAAGGGTTATAATATGCAATTTGTATTTTTTTTTATGTCAAGTAACAGCCACATGGGGTGGGCGGCTATGGGCGGTACATGATCTTAAGAGTTCAAGCACAGCAGCCATGGGTTGCAGTTGATGAAGGGGGCATCAAGCAGCTCTGGCCATATATAGAGCACTCGCCTAGAACAGTGGAAATGTCACAGATACATATATTTTATTTGGAATATTGAAAATACAATTTATAGTAATATAACTGTATACTTGGAGGACATTTTCTTGGCTTTTAACTTAATAGGGTTAATTGCCAACTGTAGCATTTAGTTTATCTAAGGTTACTGGTTAGTATTTATGTTTATAACGTGCGATTTTCAAGGTTAAAAATCTCCAAAGATTTAAGATTACCTTGAATAAATGGGCCTGAATGAGGTACTCTTATATCTCTTTTGATCAGAGATCCACCACTTTGACTTTGCAATTATGTGTACAAAATCAATGAAATGAAATAAGTGACTGGTGCGCCCATGCTGCTCATAAAGAGTTTTGGGCATCATGGCAAACCACTAATTATGTATTTTTTTCATGCCTGAATTAACAAGGGGGACATGTTTAATAATTTCCAATAATGTGGAGAGAGCTTGTAAAAAGCTCTTGCTACCTAGCTCAGAAAAAAATTCTCAAAGTCAGTACTGTGAATGTGCCCACTTCATGCTCTGATTACTTGGCAGCAATCCAATGGGAGATCTATGGTAAAGGGAAAAGAAGGCAGTCTGACATAAAAAGGGAAACGGGAAAAATTCCCTGTAGGACTACTAGGAGGTAACAGATATATATATATATGAATAAGTTCTTTTGGGGTCCCCACAATGAGTGTTTGTCACTGTTCTGCCTGGGGTGAAGGAAACCCCCCAGAAACATTTTGATGAGCCACTGTCATTCAAGGTCAGATATATCTGACATGAAATTGTTCCAGTGTTTTGAGTTTCATGTCATATTTGAGGAGTGTAAGAAAAGGCATGGTAAGCATGAAAGAATGAGTGTCAGAAACATTGGGATGTGACTGAGAAACACTTGTATGGGCACAAAACTTGCTGGATCCATGATGGACCAAAAAAGATAATGTAGCAAAACAGATTTGTTGCCTCTCACCCGTTATTTGGAGAGACAAAATGTTATGTGAAAGGATGAGGTTGGAAAAGCTATTTTTTAAATATGACTGGTGTGGTGTTTGCTAATGCACCGTACATATGTCATGACACAACTTATTGATGCATTCAACAAATGAAGATGTCAAATGATGAATGTTTACAACCAAAATTCTTCGAATTTTATACATCAGGGACAGAAAAAGTTTCACTAGTACTAATAAATAATACTCTTGTATTTTCTAGCAACTCAGATTGCAGAGAGAAAAAACTGTTTTCTTTTTTTAAAGTCTGTTTTTCATATTAATTATTATATTGACATTTTGTGTAATTCACTGAATGAAATCTGCTCTACAGTGAGCTGCATTTTGAAGAGTGGTGGACATCACATTATCCTTAACACATACTTTATATATATATATATATAACTGATAGAGGAACATGGGCTCTGGATCTCTCTTTTTCATACATGTGTCACCTTTTTCCCACTTCCACCCTACCACACTCATCACACTGCTCCTCCTCAACCCCCAGCTCCCCTCACCCCCAGTGTGTCATTCAATGCAGCCATCTTTCACCATAGGTTAGGCCAAGAATCTTGTATGGGTTTTTACATGAGATAAGAATAGTGCTTGAGTAAATTTCCTGGGTGAAAGTTAAGATATCAAACTTCTATCTAAGATGATTCTTTCTGTTCTGAACCATTTTCTTGAAACTCAGAGAGAGGTTTTTCACCCGTTCTTTTATTGTATTCATAGCAGATGTCAATCATCAGAAGTAGGGTTTTCAATCTGTCACGTCAGAAAACAAGAGTTCTTAAGTTTTCATAATGAAAGAAGGGGCAGCCCATCCACAGTTTCTGTGTTGAATCATACTATGGGAATTCTGACAGGGGGCTCTCCCCTGATTTATTCAGTCAGCCCTTCTATTCCAGTGGTTTTGAACATTTGTGCCTCAGGAGAAGTGACACAGAAAGCATGAATGGAAACTGCGCAGACTAGAGTTCTGTACGTGGGCATTAGTGACTCATGAGGGTTGACAAGAAGGCATTGGTTTACTGACCTGCTTGTGAGACTGTCCTGAAACCAGTCATGAGTGTGAGATCATTCCCCACTTCGTGGTGATACTGAATAATGATGTCAACCTTTTTAGTTCCCTGTGTTTAAAGAAGTGTATCAACTGATTCCCTTAGAAGTGTATTAGTCAAAGTTTTACCATACACATTCTATAGCATTGATGAAAATGTGGTTTTGCTTGAGATAGTTGTGATATTTCAGTTATGGAGACAGATACATAATTAGAAAACAGTAGTAATATTAAACATTGTTTACCTTTTTTCTTACATTTTCTGATAACTTGTTTGATGTCCAGCGAATGAACAGTCAAACGGAGACTTGTGCAATGACTTACTGAAGATGGAGTCATTCATGTTTTAAAGTTATTAAACTGAGGTATTGCTGTGGTTCTCCATGTGATTACATAAGAACTGACAAAATAGAAATTTCCTTGGTTTTTACTGTATCCCCTACTATATCCCCACCCCCACTCCAGCCCCCCCCCCCCCCCCCCCCCCCCCCCCCCCCCCCACCTACACTGGTGTTGGCATTTTTGGGGTGTTTAGACAGTCAGTTGTTGAAATTCATGCATTTATATCAAACTGCTTGTGTAATGGTTTTGGTAGTAGTTTAACATTTCTGCCCCTGACGATGATGCAAGATTAAATTTGCACAATATCTTAGTACATGTACTTATATTCAGTTTTTAGGTGCACTCAAAGATAGACTAATGTCTGCATTGCACTTTATCTGTATGGCAATAAAACTGTCATTCTGGAATGGCTGTTCCAGGTGCTGAGGATAAGACCTCCTCCACCCACATGCATGTCACCAACACAGATGTCAGAGCCAAGTAGCACTAGAGCACAGGGTTATTGCACTTTAGGTGTACCTGTGTGATCTTCTGTCACTGTCAAGATTCCAACTGATTTCAACAGTCCTCCCTCAATCTTTTCCTCCTCCATCATGGCTGCTATGTGGCCAATCTCTTGGAGCCCAAGCAGACTTTTCAACAGTTCCGCCAGCTGCTGAATCATTGCCAGATGTCTGTGAGACCTTGGTGGCTGTGGCACTGAAAAATGCTGGAATAGAGATAGCATTCTGTCTGCCCTGGTGAAGCCTTCAGCTCATCTGATTGTCAGTCTCCGCTTCTGCACAGTGCCAGTGAGACCTGTGATAAAGGGGAAGGAAGAATGACAGAAAGGGTGAAAACATATAGACTTTTGAACATGCAGAAATTTTGGGGGTGACTACTATATACTTAATACAATTTCTCTCTTTTACACAAGTACACACACATGCCCACACATTCTCTGGTCTCTGTCTCTGTCACTGTCTGTCTGTCTGTCTGTCTGTCTGTCTGTCTGTCTGTCTGTCTGTCTGTCTGTCTGTCTGTCTGTCTGTCTGTCTGTCTGTCTGTCTGTCTGTCTGTCTGTCTGTCTGTCTGTCTGTCTGCCTGTCTGTCTGTCTGTGTCTGTCTGTCTGTGTTATGGAGGCCTGATGTGAATACCTCCTTTTTTTGAATGATGACTTTTGGTGGGTGTGGAAGACTGTGGTCCTATCTTTTGCGCTTCTATGCCGCTCTGTTCTGTCTTCTGCGTTGGTTTTACTCCATTTTGCTCTGTCTTTTTCTGGTCTGTTGGAGGGGGTTTGAACTGTGTTCAATATTATCTTCTGTATCCTTTTTGTCTTGAAATGCTTTTATTACACGTGGAAGTTGTGGTTGCTGGCGTGCATTTTAGCTCAAGTTTCAACTGTTTTGTTAACGGGGGCAAAAGTCACCATTTTATCATGCAGAAATGGTCTCAAAGCCGTGAGCTTATTTCAAGAGGATACTTATAATTTCGACTGTTAGAGAGAGAGCAGATGAAGAAGCAGAAGAGAGGGAGATGAAGGGGGGGCCTCTTCTCGCTTGGATGAACCTGCCACCTCTGTCCCTTCCACTGCTACTTCCTTCTTTTTTTCACTATAACACAGGGACCTGCTGGTGAGCTAGAAACTCTATGTAATGTTCTATACAGCGGTCGAGCTTTTAGGTCATTTTAATAGGCTTTATATTCCCAGTGTAATGTCACCTGCGTGTGAATGTATGTTTTTCATTTTAACTCTAGTGGAGGTGGTAAATTTATACAGTTTATGAAAAGTCTCACCTTGTTGGTGTGTTTTACTTGGCTCGAGTTAATGGCTGCTACTCTTTTTTTAAAATTAAAGCCCTTAAAGTTATAAATACACAAGTTTTATGTTTCCCATTTCCTCATTTGACCAGAGGCAGCCACCCTTGGTGGTTTTTAGAATACATATATATATTTTTAATCTGTGTTTCGGAGTGTTTCAAACCCTGTTTTTAAACTCGCCTTTGTGCGAGATGAAAACATTTTGTTTTCACCCTGTAACAGTCTGTCTGTGTATCTATGTGTGTGTGTGTGTGTGTGTGTCTGTCTGTCTGTCTGTCTGTCTCTCCATCTCTCCACCTCTCCACCTCTCCGTCTCTCCGTCTCTCTCCCTCTCCCACTCCCTCCCTCCCTCTCTCTCTCTCTCTCTCTCTCTCTCTCTCTCTCTCTCTCTCTCTCTCTCTCTCTCTCTCTCTCTCTCTCTCTCTCTCTCTCTCTCTATGTATGTTTCCTTCTCCATCCTACCCAATACATTTATTGCAAGTGCCACATTTACCATTACAGTGTTCTGACAAGAGGTTAGGTGTAAGAATGAGGAGGGGTTTGGAATGGTATGAGCCAAGGTATAAAGTTAGGCAGAGATGTGAGGGCTAGTGGGGATAGGAGAGAGGGCAGAAGTGCAAGTGGCAGGATAAATGCTTCAGCTGAGAATCTCTGGTGACTTCAACTGAAGGTGAATGAAATGTGAAATACATTTTGTATACGTCTTTTTCATGGGCTCAGTAAGTGTGGTGTGGATAATATATGTATAATGGGCATGTGTTTTTGAGTGTCTGAAGTGAATGTGTGTGTGTGTGTGTGTGTGTGTGTGTGTGTGTGTGTGTGTGTGTGTGTGTGTGTGTGTGTGTGTGTGTGTTTGTGTGTGTGTGTGTGTGTGTGTGTGTGTGTTTTGTGTGTTTGTGTGTGTGTGTGTGTGTGTGTGTGTGTGTGTGTGTGTGTGTGTGTGTGTGTGTGTGTGTGTGTTTGCATGGATGTGGATGTATAAATGCAGACATGTGTACTTTTGTGAATGTGTCTCTGCATGTGCATAATGTATGTCTTGTGCACATCACAGTTTATAACGAGGTGTATGTATTCTTAAAGTATTTTGAATGTGCTTCCTGGCATCTGTCAAGAATGCATACTGTATTGATACCATTTGTGTATGTATGCAAAATTGCCTGAGGTTGTGGTACACCTGAAACTATGCAGGCATGCAGCAAAGGATTAGGGGAGTGGTAGGGGGAAGAGGGTCTGTAGTGGGGTGTTGAAGCAAACCTGAAATCTAAACCTCAAGTTAACATGCTCTGCTGTTAAAGATCACAGATCACAGCTATATTTTTATTATTCCCCTCTCAAGCTGGCATTGTGGTCCTGAGGTCTTCTGACAATTTGTTGATGGCACTTGTTCTCCTTGACTGAAATTTGTGGTCTGACTA
This sequence comes from Theodoxus fluviatilis, assembly GCA_034096865.1. NCBI lineage: Eukaryota > Metazoa > Mollusca > Gastropoda > Cycloneritida > Neritidae > Theodoxus > Theodoxus fluviatilis. Next base: position 56,809 of record JAWQFJ010028319.1, on the reverse strand, counting down.
TTTCAGGGCCCAAGTCAAGTGCTGCACACAGAGTGACAGGGGAGGACAGGAAGGCTGCAAGTGGGTCTGCAGAATGCAACAACAATGGTGGCAGCAGCAGTGCAGAGCAGTGAGTAGAGCTGTACCTTTGTCATGCTTGCATTCCGTACTGCCTGAAATCAATGGGAGTGTGCAAGTATGCTTCGCTTTTGGTGGGTTGAAATTGGGACAGGTTTTTCCAGACTGAATGTACGATACTGACTCTGACTTGTCAGAGAAACTCTTCACTGCACTAAATTGATGGGGTTGTGGAGGCCTGTGTTGACATACATATCTATATATTCATATCTATTCTGTGTATAGAAGTGTATTTACGCATATATTTGCCAAGATATTGGACAGGATTATGAGACTCTTAGAGACTGAGCAAGATTTACTACAGAACTGATTGTGGAGATATGGACATGTATAGATGTTGATGCTCTGAATTTGGACAGTTTTTCTGAGACTCTTGAATACTGTACTTGACAGATTTGCACAGATTTGAAGCCCTTGTCTCTGCTATAAAAGAAGTGCAGACATGATTTGAATTGTGATAGTTTAAACCATTTCCCACCATATTTAGCATATTTAGGTAAAATGCAGATTACAAACTATTCTGTGTGTTGGGTTTACTTTGACATTCACACTTTATGATAGAATTGTGGTCTAATCAGGCAGTTGTAAATATCAGAGAAAGTGTTTGAGGGGGAAGCATTTGTTCCTGGGGTCTCACAGCTTGCAAAATGTCAGGCCCCTGGCCAAATGTCAGCTTGTCTGTGACCTTATCACCTCCAGCCTACACCTCCAGTACAGTCATGACTGATTCCCTTCTGCGCTTAACAGGTTTTTGAAGCATTCAGCAAAATCAGCAATGGCAGTGATCCAACCTAGGTGTACATAGTGCTATATACTATAACTACTTGTAAAACCTGTAGATTTATGTTGGTATTGCCATGTTTCACAATCAAAACTTTTATTTTCGGGGGGGGGGGGGGGGGGGGGGGGGGGTAGTTTTGGCATGATGGTACTTTATCTCTTTAATGATGTATTTTTCACAAGTTGTTGAATGTTTTATTTGTTTGCCAGTCAGTTCTCCTAGCAACGCGTCTTTTGCCTTTTTATCATTTTGTCTGTGATTGAAATATTTGTCTCAATTCTTTATTTTATTTATTTAAATTCTCTTATGCCTCATTTCCTTGTATTAATCATTAGCATTACCCATGATTTTGACTTCCTACTCACTTGGTTACTCAGGAATAAACCATGGTTTACTCCATTTCTTATTCAAAATTGATGTCGCTGAACCCTGCCCTTCGCTTTGCCCCTTATAATCAGTTCAGCTCACCTGAGTCTTCTGCTGCACTGCTTCCTGCTCCATGCTCTTTCTAGATACTTTTTCTTGTTTCGCCTGAATCTGCCTCTATTTTCTTTTTTAAATTCACCTTTCCTATCACTCTCGCCATATAAGTCAATGAGTCAGTTGGTCTGTCAGCCAGCCAGTCAGTCAATAAATCAATCACTTTGTCAGTTCATCAGTCTGTGTGTGTGTGTGTGTGTGTGTGTGTGTGTGTGTGTGTGTGTGTGTGTGTGTGTGTGTGTGTGTGTGTGTGTGTGCGTGTTTGTGAATCTGTTGGTCAGTCTAAATCGGTCTCTCAATCTTTCAGTCAATTTTTCAATCACTCACTTGTTTGGTCACTCACTTATTTAGTCACTCACTTATTTGGTCACTCACTCATTTGGTCACTCATTCATTCGGTCACTCATTTGGTCACTCACTCATTCAGTCACTCACTTATTTGGTCACTCACTCATTTGGTCACTCACTTGCTTGGTCACTCACTCATTTGGTCAGTCACTCAGTCACTCACTCATTTGGTCACTCACTCATTCAGTCATTCACTCTTTTAGTCACTCACTCATTCAGTCACTCACTCACTTGGTCACTCACTCATTTGGTCACTCACTCATTCAGTCATTCACTCTTTTAGTCACTCACTGAAGCAGCCTAGGTCACCTGTCCCCTCACTGCCTGGTCACACTGTTGTAGTCCTGGGCAGTCCAGACCAAGACCCACAGTGCCCCAGAAGCCAGGGCTGGCCCCCAAGCCTGCAGTCTCTGGCTCTGCCCCCAGTCCTGGTGCTAAGCCTGCCTGTCCTGCTCGCCAGATTTCGGGTACAGCACTCTGTCTGCCTTCACCATCACTGCAGCTCTGTCCCACCGCAAGGGTAGTCAGGAGAAGCATGGTGTCCATACTGGAATGTTCTTACTGAAGTATGCCTAGAAGATGGAGGAAAACAACTTTCTCTTCATGCTAGAAGTGAAACATTGTTTTGTCTCTGAAATTTTGAAAAACTGTTACAAGGTGAAAAACTGTTATAACTAGCATCCAGTTCAAGATTTAAAGGCAGAAATATGGACACTGCAGTAGTGGAAGGGACTGAACCAAGATGAAGTTGTCCTGTAGTGATCTATTTTTCATTTCTGCCAAAACAACAGAGACCATTAATACAACATCATTCATGTGCTCCTCTCTGATAGATTCTGATGCTGTTCAAGCATGATTTGAGCGTATATTGTAAGAATTGAAAAAAGCGAGTATAGCTACATTGGTCATTAATTTTCATGGGTGTGTGAAATGAATGCATAAAAAGAATTTCTGTATAAAGTATATTTGGACCGAGACCTTCCTGAATGTGTTAAAGTTTTACAGTTTATTTTCCTACGTTAGTTGGAAAAGTATTTAATTATGCTGTTCATCAGATGCTAGAGTGTAAGAACAATAGTTTTGCATAAGTTTAGCTTAAGAATGAATTGTTTTAAACTGTCAATGTTGCATTATTTTATCTGGTACATAAAGCATATAGATCCAACATAGAAGCTCACTGCACATCACACTTCCTGTGTTCCCTTCACTTGCCTGCCTGCCTGGCACTGGGGATTCTGCTTCTCTTTGCTGCAGGGCCCAAAGCCCCACCCAAGGTGCGGCCGAGGACCTCTCTCCCCAGGCCTCCCTCACCACCCCCTAAGCCCCCTCCTTCCCCCTCCACCAGCCCTCATGGGGGGGAGGGGAGCAAAGATCCACTGGCAGAGGAGGGAGAGGCAGCCCAGCTACAGGGTATGGGAGAGGGGAGCTTGAAGACGGAACTTTCAGCTGAGGACGGCTCTGAAGGTTTCAGCAGCCAGCTGAATGGAGAAGGTGTCTGTGGTTCTGACCTGGAATCAACTTGCAAGGAGACCAAGCACTGTGCCAGCAACAAGAGGCTGCCTCAGAATGACCGTGAAGAGGACAGTGCTTCATCAGGGAATACCTTAGCAGCTAGAGTCTGCAAGAATGGGGATGCATCATCCAGACTGCCAAGTGTTTCTGCTTCAAAGTCGGCTTCCTCTCTACCTAGTGGTTGTTTGCCACCTGGGGATTCATTTGTTTTTTCAGGAGCAAGGTCTCCACCAGCCACACTTCCAAAGTCCAAACCTTCCCCAAGTTCCAGTGTGCCAAGGTCTTCTAGTAGCTGTAATGATGTGTCTGTCCAAGCTCAGCCTACCAAGTCCCCACCCCAAACTCTTCCCAAACCCAGAACCTCTCCAAACAGGAATTTTTCTTCACTGCCAAGAGAGTCTGTTGGTGACGATGCTGTCTTCCAGGACACTGGATTGAAATCTCCTCCCAGCACACTACCCAAACCCAGGATGCTCTCTCAGGCAGAGAACAGGGAGGCAGACAGTTCTAATTCTGGTGATCCAGAGACACTGTGCAAAACCACTGATGACATTGAGACTTGCAAGGACTCAAGGCCAGAAGTTGCCTCTGCATCAGATGCTGAGACAATGGCAGGATCATCTTCCCAATGTGCCAAATCCACAAACCCAAATGTCTTTCCTGAAAAAACCCAAACATCCACAGAAATACACATCTCTGATGGACCATCTGCAGGTAATGCTGCACCCAAAGGTGACAAGGAACCAAAGATTGAGAATGCAATAGATAGAGCAAAGGATGGATGCCACACAACATCCCAACCTTCAAAACCTCAGCGGCCATCGAAGCTTCCCCCAAAGAGACTAGTCAAGTCTCCATCACTGCAGCAGACCACATTGCACAGGACAGAGTCAGGGGAGACTCCTCAGGGTTTAAGTCTGACATCTCCACAGATTCCAGCTGAACCTGCAGACGAGAAGAATGGTACAGGGCAGGATTGTTCCAGCCCTATGGTCAAGCCTTCCAACAAGGCAGAACGCACAGGCTCCCTGGGTAGAGGGACCAAGCCCTCTGTGAAATCACCATCCAAACCCCCTCCCCCACCCCCTAAGAACCCCCCAGCTACTTCTCCAAAACCATCAGGTGTAGATCAGGTTCCTTCATCCCCTTCTGCTGTGACTCATGTCTCTAAACCTCTGCCTCCCTTGCCCAAGACTCCACATGTTTCTCCCCAGTCTCATTCATCACAGTCTACTACAACACCACAAGACTTGTTGATGTCCTGTGATATGCATAGCTCTAAGATCTTGCCGCAGTCACAGGAAACCTCTGCTGGAGAGCCTGTGGAGAAATCTGCTGCTCAGGCTACACCAGGCAGTGCAGCAGTGCCTCCCTCTGTGCCTTCAAAACCTTTGCCGCCACTCCCGTCTTCACCAGCCAGTCATTCTCCCAGACCTTCTGCAAGTTCCAGTCTTTCTTCATCTAAGTCATCTACAGCAGGAGAAACTTCTTGCCCATCAGCTCCTTCATCTGAGTCTGTGGCTGCTCAGCCCTCTTTCTCCAATTCAGTCTCCCAAGACCCTCCGCCATTGCCCAGTAAGCCTCCTGCTGGACTGCCAGCAATGGTTGGAGGAAAGCCCGTTTCTGAAAGCAAAACCCCTACAGATCCCCAAACCACTCCCAAAGCCCCATCCCGGAAAGTGTCTCGGGCCAAATCAAAAAAGAACCTCCCTCCCCCTCCCCCTCCTCCCACTGCAAAGTCTGCTACAGATTCCTCCATAAAGTCCTCCTCAAAGTCTACTGAAAAGTCCTCCTCAGTGTGGCATGTGAAGGATGACTCAGGAGACATGGAAGAGAAAGAGGGAAAGAGCCAAGACCAGTTCTTTGTGAGTGATGTTGGGGAAGATGAAAATAAAGACGGTGATGATGGCAAGGGGACTGCAGGTTCAGAATGTAAACTTGAGGATGGAAATGGTGAATTGAGTGCAATAGAGATGAAGGAGAAAGAAGGCAGCTTTGACAGTTCTGGAACTGTTCCTCCATCTTCCAGTCAGAAAGCTCATGTCAATGATCTCAGATCTGTGTTCAAGACAGCAGTGAGCAGCCAATCACTTTCAAAAAGGCCAGCGACCCAGCAGGCAGCCAACCAGGAAACTACAGTCTCAACATCCAGTAGTAAAGATGAGAATTCTCTGTCAAATAAAAAACCTGAAAGTGCATCATCCAGTAAGAAGTCTCACAAGCCCCCTCCCAGGCCCACACCAAGACAGAGGTCATTGTCTTCACAGAAACCTGAGGTTGAGCAAGCAGAGTCTTCCAAATCATCAACTCCAGAGTCATCCAGTCTTCAAAAAGATGATGGGGATGATGAAAGTGAAGACCCCACCCTGGCCACCAAAGCTGAGGACAGGCAGGAGAACTTGACACTGCCTCATGACAGTGAGCCAGCCAACACCTGTGACATGCTCAAAGAAATTGAGGAATTGTTGAACAAACGCTTAGTGGAGACAGGAGATGGGGACAGCATCCAGTCCATTGCTCTGTCAGAGTCACCACTCAGTCATCAGGTATCTGGGAGTCTGGCTGGTAGTGAGGACTCTCTCAGCCGTGGTGACCAAGATGATGCCAACAGTTCCACCTCCTCTCCATTGCGTCCCCCAAGACCAAAGAGGGAGGCGTCCAAGAAGCATGCAAGCTTCAGTGCTTTTGATATGAAGACAGAAAGTGACAGTGACCACAGCTCTGGGGGAACGATGCCCAGGAAACCTCACCCACCAAAACCTGAACGAAAATCACTTATAAAAGTGGGCCGAAGCCAGTCGGATGTAAGTGGCATGAAGAGCGTGGTGGACAGGGAAGAGGAGGAGAGAAGGGAGGGGAAGAAGCCATACCTTCCACCCAGGAAGGAGTCTTTGGGATATGGAGAGAAGGAACCGCCACCCCTTCCTCCAAGGAATACCCCTGCAGGAAACAGTGTAACCGGACCTGATGGATCTCCATCATTGTCCAGGGCAGATCCAGGTAGAGGGGGAAGTCTGCGGGCCTGTCCCCCAGGCAAACCTCCAAGAACATCCCTCCCCCGCCCCCTACGTCCTGCTCCCAGCACCCCTCTTACCCAGGGTTCAAAACGTCTCTCAGCCCAGTACAAGAGAATCGAGACGGAGCTGGACAGAGAACCAGGGATCTGGGGCCGAATTGTATCCAATGATCATGATTACCATGAAATTGAATACCATGAAATAAGTGACACGGTGGTGCCTGTCGTGGCCAGGAAGATTGAAGTGGGAGCAAAAGAGAGCACCCCTCCTCCCAATCTCCCTCCCCGCACCTACTGCTTCTCTACACCTTCACAGGGGGGCAGCCATCCTGGGTCTGATCAGGCGGAGGAGGGAATGGGAGAGGGGGAGGAGTCCTCAAAAGGGGACTACCATGATATGTCTGGGTCTTCACCTTCCACAGGCAGTAGACCAATCAGCAATGTCTCTCAGCAGAGCAGTCAGTCCACTGGATCTGGTGCCAGTGGCCATGGTGGAGGAATTGGTGAGGACAGCAGTGGCTCAGATGATGAGCCTGAAAGTGAAGAAGCACAGGTATGGCTTTCCAATGGTCTGGCATTACTTCTCTTGTCGTCTTTGTTGGCTCGTACAAGTTTTTTTAAAAAGTGTTAACAAGTTTAGTGTTGTTTTGTGAATGAGTTTTAGTGGTCATGTCAGCCCAAAAGATTCAATGAATACATGCAACATCTGACTAGTGACAGCTCTAAAAGTGCTTAGAATGTGGGTATGCCAGGATAGAAAGAAAAGACAGATAAAAAGGTGTCTGGCTGTGGAGTATACTAATGTCTGTTAGTGCAGGTGGCTGCTGAATGGATGAAGTGAACAATGAATTTCACTGTGGTAGAAATTTGATCCTACAGAGTTTAGATTTAGAACTTTGATTATGAATTTTCTTTTTACTGATCCATGCCTGTGTTTACATTCCTCCATGAGGTACTCTTCTTAAGGAATGGTCCTTGTTCTTCAAAGTTTTGGTTTGATATAGTGATATATATTGTGTTATTGCCTATCTGCTGAAAATTGCAAGTGCTCTCTTTTTTGTAGTACATTTTTTCCTGCAATAATGAAAGGCGGGAAAAAACTTGGTGTGCCATTTCATCCCAAGGAAGAGTCTGACAGACATTTGCTTGATTGCCCGAAGCAACCAAATGTTCTCCTCAGGCAAAGAAAAGTCCATACATGTAGGAGCTGCTCCAATTCATTTTAGAATCAAAGCACACAATGGCTTGAAAACTGTGTCAATGCACAGTGACACAGTTTTGCATGCAGCCTCCAAATTGTTTAGTTTGCCTGACCCTCATAGTGATATTTGTACATGTTTAATGCTAAACACATCTTGAAAGTAAGAGACACTGATATTTATTTGACTAACTAGTGTGATTACTGTGGTGGGGCAAACACTTTTCAGGCCAGCAGATTTTGCTTTCAGACAAGTGAATTTTCAATGAACTTGCCTAAACAGGCAGGCAATTACATAGTTACATAGAGTGGAAACAAATCACGTTTTGATTTTACAAATCATATTTTCTTTCACTTTTCAGAAGAGGAAAAAAGAGAAAAAAGTTTTCAACATTGTCAGAGAGATTGCATCATCCGAACAAGTGTTTGTTGATGTCCTCAAGCTGCTCAACATTGTAAGTATTGCACTGGAGTAGCTATATCCTGACCATTGAGTCAATAGGATGCTATAGCAAGCAGGAAGCTATAAGTTTCAATGATAAAGACACTCCATTGTTGGACTAGAGTACTATGTATATCACACAGACTGAATGCATTTTTTAATTGCCTACTCTGTCATCTGTCTACTCAACAGGAAATAGAAGAACTGAAATGGGTAGTTCAGTGCTTGAAAGCAAAGCCATTGTAACGGCATATGTGTGGTTAGGGGATCTGCATTGATTGAGTGCATCATACTCCACCCTGGTCTGCTGTTTTTCTCTGGCGTATGTGACTGAAATAATCCTTATCATACAACAGTGATTATTATCATGAAAGTGTTCAATTGAACTCGGTCTCTTTTCTGAACTCTGCACGACCAACTAAACAGTTTTGATAAACAGTATAGGATTAATTTGCAAGGCAGCATCATAGATGTCTCATTAAAATCTTTCCTCAGAGTGCACTTTTTGTCTAACCCTCAGGACTTCCGCCATGCTGTGTCTAAGGCCACAGAGGCTTTGGGACGCAATGTTATTCCCACAGAGACACTGAACAAAATCCTGGACTACCTTCCCCAGCTTCAGAACTTCAATGAAGACCTCCTGCATGACCTCAATGAGAGAGTCAAGAACTGGTATGTGGTTTGCACTACGATCATTAAGATTTTGTTGCTTGGAGACCCTTTGAAAGTAGTGGACTTGCTAGGAATGAAAGGTGCCTATGGTGGTTTATTTTTAAATGATTGACTTAACATGAAATTGAGGCTTAGCTATCCATCCTCTGTGTACAAAGAAAGTAGTGTTCAAGAGTATGCTGCATTTTTCTGTTGGTTAATAAGTTCTCATTGGGGATGAGGCCTTGATAATTTTGTTCACAAATGTCCTTTATGAACCACTGTCAACTTGAAAATGAATGCCTTGATTCATATCTGCTGAACTGGCTGAATCTTTAACCTGAATGGTGTTTTTCATTCCCACAAGTCTGGTATATACTATTACAAGATGACAAATAAATGTTAACAATTCTCTAGCCAGGACAGAGAAATAAGATGTCTGCAGCAGAACTTGATGTATGTCTCCTATACTCCCTCAAGATACACGAAACCCCAGATCTTGCTATTTCATTGAATCAGGCATTATGTACTTTTTTATGGTGCATTCAGGTCAACTGTATTGAAATGATAGACATTTTTGCAATTTTTGTAACATTCAATATCTCCAGGTGGTTAAAAGTTTACCAATTTTTGTTTCCTCCAGGGAAAGTCGCCCGCAAATAGCAGACATCTTTGCCAAGAAGGGTCCGTTCCTGAAGTTGTACTCCAGCTACATCCGCAACTTTGAGAATGCCAGTGCTCTTCTAGATGAGGCCTGCAAGAAGTACCCTGCATTCCAGGGTGCTGTCAAGGACTTTGAGGCAAGTAGGGCTGTCTTCTAGACAGATATCTGGCAGGTAGAATAGTCTCCAAGGCAAGTAGGGCTGTCTTCCAGACAGATACCTGGCAGGTAGAATTGTCCCCAAGACAAGTAGGGCTGTCTTCTAGACAGATACCTGGCAGGTAGAATAGTCTCCAAGGCAAGTAGGGTTGTCTTCCAGACAGATACCTGGCAGGTAGAATTATCCCCAATGCAAGTAGGGCTGTCTTCTAGACAGATACCTGGCAGGTAGAATAGTCTCCAATGCAAGTAGGGCTGTCTTCTAGACAGATACCTGGCAGGTAGAATAGTCCCCAAGGCAAGTAGGGCTGTCTTCTAGACAGATTCCTGGCAGGTAGAATTGTGCCCAAGACAAGTAGGGCTGTCTTCCAGACAGATACCTGGCAGGTAGAATTGTCCCCAATGCAAGTAGGACTGTCTTCGAAACAGATATCTGGCAGGAAGAATAGTCCTCAAGATTAGTAGGGCTGTCTTCTAGACAGATTCCTGGCAGGTAGAATTGTCCCCAATGCAAGTAAGGCTGTCTTCCAGACAGATACCTGGCAGGTAGAATTGTCCCCAATGCAAGTAGGGCTGTCTTCTAGACAGATATCTGGCAGGTAGAATAGTCCCCAAGGCAAGTAGGGCTGTCTTCTAGACAGATACCTGGCAGGTAGAATTGTCCCCAAGACAAGTAGGGCTGTCTTCTAGACAGATACCTGGCAGGTAGAATAGTCTCCAAGGCAAGTAGGGCTGTCTTCTAGGCAGATACCTGGCAGGTAGAATTGTCCCCAATGCAAGTAGGGCTGTCTTCTAGACAGATATCTGGCAGATAGAATTGCCCCCAATGCAAGTAGGGCTGTCTTCTAGACAGATACCTGGCAGGTAGAATTGTCCCCAATGCAAGTAGCAGGCAAGTAGAAGTCAACCTGTAGTAAGCAGCATACATACCCTGCGTGCCAGACTATTCAGAAGAATGTTGAGGCACGCAGGTGCCTTCTAGGCAGGAAGTAGCCTAACTCAATTGACTGAAGGGCAAATTGAATTGTCATCTGGGGAGATAACAGGCAAGAAAAGCTTCTTTTTAGGCAGGAAACAAAACCAGTAGAACTGGCTTTTAGGCAGGCAGCATGCATACCTTACCTGCCAGACTGTTGTGAAGAACTCTGAGATCACTGGAAGTGTCTTCTAGGTTGGAGATTGGCAGATAAAACTGTCTTTTAGGGAGATGGCAGACAAGCAAACTGCAGTCCAGTACTGAAACAGCTGACAAGTGGAATGTTCCTCTAAGCAAGCAGCATATAAACAGAGGTATCATCTGCACTACTGTATGCAAGTCAATAAATTGAAGGCATGCAGAGCTGTCTTCTTGGCAGAGGGCAGGTAAGTGGAGCTGCTGTCTAGACTGACTGCTGACTCAAACAGTTGTTTCAGCAAGTAGTTTACCTCCCAGATTGCCTCCAAGTTCAATGGGTAATGAGACAAGACAAATTGTCTTCATAGCAAAAAGGCAGAAAGAAAAATCAACAGTGATGTTCTGTTTGAAGCATGTAGCCCCAAGGTTCCTGAAACTTTCTGTGGTGTAACATGTGATGAAGTCTTTCTCGCAAAGCCAGTTTTGAGGTTGTAGTAGTCATGTGCTGATGTGTGTCCATGTGTTTCTGCAGGCCAGTCCACGCTGTGCCAGTCTGGCTGTGCACCACTACATGCTCAAACCCATCCAGCGCATTCCCCAGTACCGACTCTTGCTGCAAGGTGAGTCACTTTCTTTGATGCCACAAGCCACAGGGGTTGAACAGTTTCCGTTATGATAATGCAATGTCTTTGTTAATCTGTACATATTTTTGTTGCCATTGTCTCAATTGCTATAGGGCTTAGGGGTTGGAAAGTGTTCATAATGGTATGCTGTAGTCTTTACAGATATTTCTGTTCCTATTTTCTGTCATGCCATAGAGAGCACAGAAGTAAGAAAGTTTCCACAGTGGTAATATAGTGGCCTCAGTGCATAGGTGGGGCTGTGTGGTCGAGCCATCAGAGCGTTTGACCTGCAGTCACTTGCGGCTGATGGCTGCAGCGTTCAGAGCTGCACAGATCCTAGAGCTGCATCCTTGGGCACGGTGCTTCACCTCCATTATGGAAAACAAGAATGAAAATAAAGAGGTTTTTGTTGTTATTTCATCATCATCATCATCATCATCATCATCATCATCATCATCATCATCATCATCATCATCATCATCGTTATTCACTTAAGTTATCTTCCTTTTGAGTTAAAATCTTTAGAAATACATCCTGTACTTTGTAAAGTATTTCCACATATATCTTAATCTACAATAATATTTACCTTAAGCTATTTAGTTTACTTGTGAAGGTTGTGTGCCTGTTTATTTTGGCTTCAGTGCCCTCAGTTTATTTATACATGACTAATGTGACACAAAGCAGTGTTTAACAATGTGACAATTGGAGGACCTTAAAAACTCCAACAATTTGTTTCTCTTTAACAAGAATACCTTGGAACATGTGCTGATGTTTCATTCCATACTAATACTTTTTTTTCCAGAATACTGCAAGCACATCACCCAGGACTCTCCAGACTACAATAATACTCGCAGTAAGTGATGCTTGTTTTCCCACCACTGTCAACAGTTGTCATGTTATGCAGACAATGGTTTTGCAGAGCAAGCACTACCCACATGTGGGTTGCTGTTTGCTTCATGCTGTACCCGGTCATTGAGCTAACTGATGCTTTTAAGGAGTATCTCATCATCCCCATCATTTGCTCCTCTATTCAGGTTTATCCTGCTTTGGTATGAGTTTCAATACTGAAAGTTACATATTTTGTTTTCAGCTGCCCTAAACATTGTCAATGGGGTGGCAGACCATGCCAACGAAAGCATGCGACAAGGGGTGAGTTGTTTAAAAGTTGAACACAACACTAGTAACAGATTTTTGGATCTCGAGCAGAACTTCCACTGTTGTACTTTCTTAGAGTAACACATACTCTGCAGACTATGCGCAGGAGAAATCAACAGGTTTTGTGTTATCCAGAATTGTATATGTATATATTTGAAAGTAGCAGATAATGCCATGTTTGTCTTTGATCAATGGCTTATGAAATGTTCATTGCTCAATAAACACTTACATTGGTACAACCTTTCAGAATACTTATTTGTTTTTGTGGAAAGTATATGTAGCTGATGTTCTCCATATTTCTGTCCATCATACATTTAAATTTATGGTTAAAGTTTTTTGCAAGTGTTTACTCATGCATACATTCTGTCTCAGTTGCATACATTTTTACCAGAAGCTAAAATAGTCTTCTTCATGATAATGCCTCTGTGAAAAATGCCCTCCTGGATAGGAGATGACACAAATGATTGAAGTCAGGTACATTGTTTGCTGTCCAATCAATTTAGGTCTTGAGTTGTAATTGATTCTTGCATCAAGCTTGATCAGAGCATCTCGCCGTATGACTGCATGCTCGAAGCGCCTTGACTGCAGGGCAATGTTGACACAGATAAACAGGCCCCACCCTCAGGAAGTAGTCATTGAGGTGGAAGCTGGTGATGGGCTTGTAGAATAAGAAAAAAAATTACCAAAGAGGTCTTCTGTCCCACTCGAGGTTTAATTCACACAAGCCTTCGGAACTCAGAAGCTCCTTCATCAGGTGGTGACGACAACCAGAAGGAATGGTTATACACAAGTAGCTCATCGTTGCTCAAATTGGAAGGAATGAATGGGCTGCACGTGCAGGTTGACATGCAGCATGGGTATCAGGCTGCTGGAGCAAGCACGAGGTGTGGGGGCACAAGAGTTGTCTGTAATGGGACATGAATGAGTGGCTGAGCAGCAGCTCATCAGGAATGTGGGACTCATGGGGTCATGCGGCTACTTGTATATAACTGTTTCCCCTGGTTGTCTTGTCACCACCACCTGACAAAGGAGTTTCCGAGCTTCTTCAAATTGGGCTGAAGTCCTCTTTTGTCATTTTTTCATCTTAGACAAGTAATGTTGGTTTTATGGTCAATTTTCTATCAGCATTTAGATATGGAGAAGATAATTTGGAGTAATTACTACATATATTCTTGATCACAAAATTTTCAACAAGGGTTTGTCTCTGGTCTCATGAGAATTTTGGGGCGTGTGTGTGCGTGTGTGCATGCATACACACATGCATGTTTATGATAGTATGTATCCCCTCCCCCTCTGCGTTTGAAGACAGACTGTGTACTGAACTGCATCATCACTGTTCACTGCAGTGTGGTCCGAGTACCTGCACATTGATTTGCAACTGTCGTGTCATAAGGCCTGGCACTGTGTCCTCTCTGTCAACAGGACAAGCTGAAGAAGCTGATGGACATCCAGCACTCACTGATTGGACAGTTTGAGGTCATCCAGCCTGGCAGAGTGAGTGCCTGGATTGCTTTGATGATGATTACTGTCATGCTTAACTTAACACACACACAAAACACACACACACACACACAAAACACACACACACACACAAAACACACACACATACATACACACACATACACACACATATGCAACACACATACACACACATACACAATACACACACATACACAATACACACACACATACACAACACACACATACACAACACACACATACACAACACACACACACACATTCACTACACACACATACCCATATGCCACACATACACACACACACAACACACACAACACACACACACATATGCAACACATACACACACATACACACTACACACACATACACAATACACACACATATGCAATACACACTCATATGCAACACACACATACACCCTCACACATTCACAATACATACACACATGTACACACATCCCTCCAAGAGATCCTCGTGACCTTTTTTGTTTGTCTCCAGGAATCTGGCAGTTCATTTTATACCTAAAATTTCTCATAGGCCCTAAGTTTAGTGAGCGTTAAGAAAAACGCATGAGGTAAATCTACCCCTGATGTGATGCAGAACTATCATTACATGTAAATGTTTTTCTCAAACAGAAGTATGAAGTCCCAGGAAAATATGTCAGCAAAATGTATCCACACTACTGTAGAAAAGTTTTTTGTTTTTACTTGCAGCAGAATTTGATGGTGAACCATTTTACATTTGTTATCACAGGTGTTCATCAAGGATGGTGAGCTCAAGAAGTTATCTCGAAAGGATATGCAACCTCGCATGTTCTTCCTGGTAAGGAGCTTTGTCATGTCTTTGCAATCATCGTACTAGTTGTTGCCAAGTTGTCAGAGCATGGAGCATACTGTTGTGTATTGCAGTATGTGGCTCCAGAGCTCTGTTTGTGAAGCTTTGAATTTGCTTAAGGGGGGACATGGCGTACAAAAACGGATTAATAGAAAATAAATCATAACTCAGCAAATATGAAAGCTATACTAATGAAATTTTATACAGAATACAAACACACTGGAAGGTATATTTAAGCAAAATTTTATTGCTGAAGACTTAGTTGTTCTTGTGTTATAGCAAAATAACTGAAAAATAAACATACCAATTTTCTCCCCTCCGTGAAATTTTAATTAATAACCTTTTTATGATCAACAATGATTGTAAACAAAGAAGAAGGTCTATATTATTCAATAAGATATAATAAGTGGATTACTAACACTTCTAAATAATTTTAGTGAAATTTAGAACAAGTAACCAAAAAATGTGCTCCGGGCATAACATAATTAAATTTTTACAAAAATTAAGCGAATTCAGCTACACCTTTCTGATTGGTCTTATTGAATGCAATATTTATTCATAAATATACACACACAATTTCAGAAAGCTATCTCAATCCTAAGTGACTTTATTTTCGGGGAGAAAATCACTACCGTAGAAATAAAAACCACATTATGAGAAAATTGACTTTAAAGTTTGAGAAAGATTAAACGTTAACTACAACTGAACCATAACAGATACAATTTAATAACATAACTCATTGAATGTGTCGTTTATTTGTTATCATTGTAGCAAACTTTCAACTTATTATCTTAATTCAAAATATCAGGATAATTAGGTGAAAAGCATCACCTGTAGCAAAACATTCCCGATTTCTGTAAGAATCGCGTAATCACGGCAACTTCCGCCGTGATAACAGCTTCGTTCAGTGCCGTGTCTGTAGATGAGAACGCGATCGCTGTTGTATCACAACCTCCAGAGGCTGTTGACACGACTTAATTTCTTTTCTGGGCTTGCTTTTTCTGTCCATTTCTGCATCTTCCGTGGAATTGTCTCGATCGAGATAGCGCGAACTTTCGCGCGCTGTAAGCACACTTCGGAAAGAACCGATGTTTGCTTCGGCGGCCGACGTTCAGGCCGGAAACAGCCGAAGTACGGTTCGGCCGTTTCCGCCTACCACTTCCGCCAGTCGAAGTACGGTTCGGCCGTTTCCGCCAGCCACTTCCGCCTGATCACGCTGTGATCACGCACACAAGCGGCCAATCAGAGCCTAGCTGAGAGACAGGCCGTTATTTCGAAGCTTTCCATTGGTTTGCATTGGCCTCCGATTTGTACTTCGTGTGCCTTCGGTAATTATTCTTCGGTACCGGAAACAGTTGCAACGTAAAGCCGGGAAATGAAGCTTCGATGCGATACCAAACATGTGGCGTTCTTTGGAAGGAAGATGCTGAAACTAAGCTTTCAAATCTGTGCATTTTGGCTTCCTGGTTAGTACTTTTTTTTTAATCTAGCGGTGGGTACCTTACAAAACAAATTGGTTTAAAATACTTTGAAACCTAAGCCAGCAAAATCGATTGCACACACGTGTAGCGGAGATGTTGTAGATTCCAAATCCGCGCTTAACACGAAACTCAATTTCTGAAAAATTTTCATGAAATTCTGCAGGCCGTGTCCCCCCTTAATTTCCTGTCGGAGTTTTATGAAATTTATGATTTAGTAGGCAGAAAAGTCAAATGGAACACTGTCTCTAGTGGTGCTCATTTTGATCTTCCACTCTATGTGGAGTACAACTCCTTCATCAGATGAGAGGGATCGGGGATTTACTGGGGAAATGGACATTCTGGCTTGATGGGCACCTGAGGTTATGGGTCCAGTAGACAGGGGTGAAACACTTGAAGACTGGGGCTCTTCCTCTGATAGTGTCTTGTCCTGGGATTTACTAGGAAAATGAACATTCTAGTTCTTCTGGAATTTATCTTCCAGCAGTGTTTTAGTGTTTTTTAATGTGTTGATGATATGTGAAAGAAAATAAAAATTGAATGTAGTTCTTCATATTTATTTGCCAGTCATATTTTAGAGATTTTTCTAGTCTGTTATGGAGTATGCAGGAAATGCACTGCTCTTTCAGTGACACAGTGATATTGATGCAGAATTCTCTTTAAAGTGGAAAAAATGTATACTGGATAATGTGATTCTGAACATCTAAAAACCTTTCTCTGGAACTTGAACTGGGGTAATCAATAAGCAACTGTTTCCCTTGCATGGCATTGAAAACATACTGAGCTCTGCATGAACTGAAAATGCTCATTCCTGGTCATTGGTAGAACACTCAAGCAGATTTCCTCTAAATGTCTTCGTGGTTCTTTATGAATGAAACTGTAATCCTTATCTTGCAGTTTTCTGATGTTCTTCTCTACACCACCATGGTACCAACAGGTTACAGAATCAACAACATCCTGCCTCTTACTGGGATGAAGGTACCAATGTGGAAAGTTTGGTCTCAAATTTTGCTCCGGGTAGAATGTCATCTTTCCATCAGGTGTTTGGATAGTTTTAGTAAAATGTTAAGGTGCTCTTTTATTGTTGCAACTATAACCACTGACAAGTGCTCAAACTGCACTCTTTTACCCCCTGGTCATCGGAACACTCTTATCGCTCCAACACCATCTCTGTGTCCTCTGGAGCATTCAGTCAGCCTTCAAATGAAGGCGCCAAAGTTGGCATTTAAAGTGTTCTAGCTCAGCTCTCACAGGTACCCATGTCATTCCCGGTTGGGGAGAAGAAATGTAATGGAGCACCTTGCTCAAGGATGCAACTGTATGATACGTGCAGCTTCACACGCAGCCAGCACTCACAAGCTGCAACTGTAGGATACGTGCAGCTTCACATGCAGCCAGCACTCACAAGCTGCAACTGTAGGATACGTGCAGCTTCACACGCAGCCAGCACTCACAAGCTGCAACTGTATGATACGTGCAGCTTCACACGCAGCCAGCACTCACAAGCTGCAACTGTAGGATACGTGCAGCTTCAAACGCAGCCAGCACTCACAAGCTGCAAGTGTATGATACGTGCAGCTTCACACGCAGCACTCACAAGCTGCAACTGTATGATACGTGCAGCTTCACACGCAGCACTCACAAGCTGCAAGTGTATGATACGTGCAGCTTCACACGCAGCACTCACAAGCTGCAACTGTATGATACGTGCAGCTTCACACGCAGCACTCACAAGCTGCAACTGTATGATACGTGCAGCTTCACACGCAGCACTCACAAGCTGCAACTGTATGATACGTGCAGCTTCACACGCAGCACTCACAAGCTGCAACTGTATGATACGTGCAGCTTCACACGCAGCCAGCACTCACAAGCTGCAACTGTAGGATACGTGCAGCTTCACACGCAGCACTCACAAGCTGCAACTGTATGATACGTGCAGCTTCACACGCAGCACTCACAAGCTGCAACTGTATGATACGTGCAGCTTCACACGCAGCACTCACAAGCTGCAAGTGTATGATACGTGCAGCTTCACACGCAGCACTCACAAGCTGCAAGTGTATGATACGTGCAGCTTCACACGCAGCACTCACAAGCTGCAAGTGTATGATACGTGCAGCTTCACACGCAGCCAGCACTCACAAGCTGCAACTGTAGGATACGTGCAGCTTCACACGCAGCACTCACAAGCTGCAACTGTATGATACGTGCAGCTTCACACGCAGCCAGCACTCACAAGCTGCAAGTGACTGCAGGTCAAGCACCAACCACGCAGCCACAGAGCCCCACAGAAATAACAGAAATAATGTTTCATTCGAAAAATTGTTTGGTCTTGAAAACAGGTGTTTTTTTGTTTTTTTTTGCTGGTTGTTGTTGAAATTATCTGTTTCTACCTGCTGCAAGAATGATCAAGGATGGACGTGGCTTCTGTACCTTCATTCAAGCTGAGCTGACTTTTTAAAAATGTTTAATTGTATAAAGACCTTATGTACCTTTTCATAATTTTGATGGAAAGAATGTAAACTCAGGCTGAAGATGGTGTCTTGTTCCTAGAACCACTTACACCTGGTGCACATGTATAAGTACTTTTGCTCTACCATTGCCCAGGTCAGCAAGCCAAGCCAGGTGGAGGACTTCCGGAATGAGTTCAGCATCATCAGTGTGCAGCGCTCTTTCACTGTGGCTGCAGAGTAAGTATGGCAGGGGCTCAGTCTCTGCAGACACGGTGTGGCTACTGTGGAGACCTGACTACAAGTAGATGACATGCCAGGTTCTTTACTCAAATGATTCACTGTGTAGTGGTGCAGAGACCTAAGTATGAGCTGTGAAATCAGTTTTTGTGAAACAGAGTTTGTATAATGAATTATTATTGCCGCAGTGAGGACTGAAGTAAAGACTGTAAAATAAGTAGTTTTGTCACAGTATACTAGAAGGAAAGACTAATAATGATAATGACTCATCATCATGTCATCATTGTTATCTTCATAGTAGTTATCATGACCTTTGTCACGATAGTGGTCATCATCATCATGGTTAATATTATCAGTATTAGTCATCATCATCATCATCTTCTTCATCATTATCATCATCATCATCATCATCATCATCATCATCAGGTGCTTGTATCCTCAAACACCAATGCATTACTGCACTAAGGCACCAGACTTAACCTCAGTGATTGTTGTGCTTGGCAGGACGTCGGAGGAGCGGGATGAATGGATCAAAGAATTGAACGGAGCCATCAAGGAGATGACGGCGAGGAGACACACCTTTGAGATGTCCAGGGCTGGACCCCAGGTCAGGATGAATGGAATGTTATGCCAGTGACTTCCTTCTTTCTCTCTCTCTTCTAATGGAATGAGATTTGACAGCTGAAGAACAAGCTCTAGATTTACAGGTCTGAATGAGCATTGTGTGCCATGACTTTATTAGTTTTTGTGTTCTTATAAGAGGCTTTGTAGTATTTCTTATACTTTTAGTTAAGTTCAGCTGAAACTCAAGGATTTCTTGTGCATTGCATGTTTGTTAAAGGCATTTCCCCCCCTCCTTATTAAACTTTTCTAGTAGAGTGCTTAGTAGTTACCTCCCTTGACTCAAGCATTCTTCTGTGGTATATCTACTTGAGTTGTCCTTTCCTTTGTCATTTATGTGAAAATAATAAGTGCTTTCATAGTAATAGAAATATCTGCAATCATGTTAAATCTGATAATCTAATAGAATGAATTATTTCTAATGTACATAAAGAGACTGAACTAAGAATTCTTATATTAGCCTGTGACAAAATTTCCTTGGAGGAGAAATATATGATTTAATTTAGGTCATTCTCTACATTTGATTTTGATCCTCCATTGCTTCAAAAATGATTGCAGCTGTGACTACTGTAATTATAGTATCAAATTGCTTTTATAAAAGGTCATGTTTCTCTTGTGCAATTTTCCTTCTTCAATTTCCTTTTCATTTGTTTCCTTCTCATCTGTTTCTATATTTGTGTGCAATTATTTGGTCTTCTTTCCAAATTATATCTCTTATAAACAATATTTTCTGTCTTTGTTTCTTTATCTGCATCATTGAGTATTTTTCTGTTGCTATCAGTTTGTGGTTCATCCTTTTCTGGCTGCCTCTGTGTGTGTGTGTGTGTGTGTGTGTGTGTGTGTGTGTGTGTGTGTGTGTGTGTGTGTGCGTGTGTGTGTTTCTTTCTTTCTTTCATGCATTCATGCACAGATACACAGACACATGCACACACACATGGACACACACACACACATTACACATGTTAACGCTTGCAGACAGCTTGGCCTCTCCAGCCATCAGTGCACCAAGGTAGCGAGAGCTATGGCAGAGGTGGAAGAGAAGGCATCTGTCTGCATCTGGATGAGCCGAAACAGCAGAGACCAGAGCCCTGCTGTCCACCACTAGCAGAAACGTGCACAGTATACCCCATGGTGAATACAAGTCTGGAAAAACTGAAGGCAGCAGAGGGGCACCTGGAGCTATAACCAGGCGTGGCCCTTCCCTGGAGAGTGTCAGGAAGTGTAAAGGGCTCAAACACTTGCTAAAGAGGGCTCTTCCTCTGAAGACCTTCTGCTGCCTCGCTCTGTTGGGAGTTTCTTGCCACTCAAACACTGGAGGCAACATTCTTTCTACAGTATTCATCTACAATCATACATCAACACTTTTCCATAAATTTCTATGGAAAAAATCTTATTCCAGCAATTTCTGCACTCATGCTGAGCCAGTAGGCTTATTTGAATTTTTCTTGACACACCAGCTATTTGTTAGAGATGTTCTGTACTCTTCCACATATCTCTCTCTCTCTCTCTCTCTCTCTCTCTCTCTCTCTCTCTCTCTCTCTCTCATTCCTCCTGGCATGTTCTGCAGACATCGCTGCTGGACAATGACTTTGTGGTGGGAGAGAAAGCCCCCATCTGGGTGCCCGATGCACGGGTGACCATGTGCATGCTCTGCCTGAGTGAGTTCACCATCACCTGGCGCAGGCATCACTGCAGGGGATGTGGCAGGGTGAGTGCATGTTGTAGTAAGATAGTTGCTGTCCTCCTGACATTATGGAAGTGAGCCTGTATCCTCTGTTCAGAGTGCATGTGGATCTTTAGCTGTCCTCCTGTCGTGCTTTTGTTTTGAGGTTGTTTTTTGTTTGCGTTGTGTTTTTTATTTTCTGGCTGGTTTTGTAGAGTAGGAAAAGTCTTATGTTCTCCTTTTTAAACAATTATAATCTGCTTCCTCTATTGAGAGAGAGAGAGAGAGAGAGAGAGAGAGAGAGAGGGGGGTTGGGGGGGGGGGCGGGGGGGGGGGGGGGGGGGGGGGGGGGGGGGGGGGGGGGGGGGGTGGGGGGGGGGGGGAGGGGGGGGTGGAGGGGGGGCGGGGGGGGCTGGGGCGGGGGGGGGGGTGGGGGGGGGGGGGGGGGGGGGGGGGGGGGGGGAGGGGGGGCGGGGGGCAGGGGGGGGGGGGGAGGGGGGGGGGGGGGGGGGGGGGGGGGGGGGGGGTGGGGGGGGGGGGGGGGGGGGGGGGGGGGGGGGGGGGGGGTGAGGGGGAGGGGGGGGGGGGGGGGGGGGGGGGGGGGGGGGGGAGGGGGGGGGGGGGTGGGGGGGGGGGGGGGGTGTGGGGGGGGAGAGAGAGAGAGAGAGAGAGCAGTGAGAGAGAGAGAGAGAGAGAGAGAGAGAGAGAGTGTGTGTGTGTGTGTTTGGTTTCTTTATATTTTCATTATGTCTTAGGCAGAAAAGCATATTGTTATTGGCTATGTTCAGAAGTAATCATTCCTAATATGCTGATGTTTAGGTATATATCTGAACAGCAATTGACTTCTTACTGTAACAGTTCAAAACTTATTAGTTTGCTCATTTTTGGAGGGAGTTATTAAATACTAAGTCTTTATATGCCTAGAAGTCAACAAGGAAAATATTGTATACTGTGGTTAAGGCTCAGTATTCATGTTGCATTGATTTCTGTCACTATTCCTAACACAGGTCAGAAGCACTGAAAAGGTGCCAAGCCAAACTAAAAGTGCCTTTTATGTGTTGGTAGGATTTTGGTATTGATTTGGTTTGCTTTTGTTTTTATTTTATTTTCCTGTGCGAGTCTAAATATTCAGGTAATTTGCTAAGTCAACTGGTTTATTTAGCTTTCTTTATTTTTGTGAATTACCATTTGAGCAGTGTTTTGAGTTGTTTCTCTTCAATGTAATTTTATGTTCTAATAAGATGTAATCAAATACAATTAATTATATCAGCATTTTGCAGCAAGATTGTAAATTACTACTTCAGTTGGGGTGGAGGGTGGGGGTATGTCACACAAGTCTCTTAAATCCATTTCAGGTGATGTGTGCCAACTGCTCAGAGAATGAGGCTCCACTGAGGTACCTGAAGTACAAGACTGCTAGAGTGTGTGATGAATGTTATGAGACACTACACAAAGGTAAGAGCCCTTCCTTCATCGTGTCTTTCATGTTGTTTTCCTCCTTCTCCTCCTCCTCCTCCTCCTCCTCCTCCTCCTCCTCCTTCCTCCTCCTCCTCCTCCTCCTCCTCCTCCTTCTCCTCCTCCTCCTCCTCCCCCCCCCCTCCCCTTTCTCCTCCCCTTCTCCTCCTCCCCCCCTTCTCCTCCCTCCCCCCCTCCTCCTTCTCCTCCTCCCCCTTCTCCTCCCCCCCCCCTCCCTCCACCTCCTCCTCCTCCTCCTCCTCCTCCTCCTCCTCCTCCTCTTTCTTCTTCTTCTTCTTCTTCTTCTTCTTCTTCTTCTTCTTCTTCTTCTTCTTCTTCTTCTTCTTCTTCTTCTTCTTCTTCTTCTTCTTCTTCTTCTTCTTCTTCCTCCTCCTCCTACTCCTCCTCCTCTCCTTCTACTCCTTCTCCTCCTTCTTCTTCATCTCCTCCTTTTTGACTCACATGCGAAGCAAAAGTGAGTCTATGTACTCACCCTTTTCGTCCGTCCGGGCGACCGAGCGTCCGAAAACTTTAACGTCGGATTTTTCTCGGAGACTATTAAGTCTATCAATACGAAATGTGGCATGATGGTGTATGATGACAAGGCCTCAAAAAACATACATAGTGCCTTGTCCTTGCTTCAAGGTCAAGGTTGCAGGGGCCATAAATGTTGTCTAAAAAACAGTCATTTTTCACATTTTCTCAATTTTCTCTGAAGTTTTTGAGATTGGATACCTCACCTATATATGGTATATAGGGCAAAGTAAGCCCTATCTTTTGATACCAGTTTGGTTGACCTTGCTTCAAGGTCAAGGTCACAGGAGCTCTTCAAAGTTGGATAACTGTTTCAAACTTAATAATTATGTGGGGCACATGTTATACTTTCATCATGAGACACATTTGGTCACATATCATCAAGGTCAAGGTCACTTTGACCCTTATGAAATGTGACCAAAATGAGGTAGTGAACCACTAAAAGTGACCATATCTCATGGTAGAAAGTGCCAATAAGCACCATTGTGCTTCCTATGTCTTGAATTAACAGCTTTGTGTTGCATGACCTTGGATGACCTTGACCTTGGGTCAAGGTCACATGTATTTTGGTAGGAAAAATGTGTAAAGCATTTCTTAGTGTATGATGTCATTGCTAGGTTTAGTTGTTTGACCTTGACCTTGAAGGTCACCTGAAGGTCAAGGTCATATAAAGGTCAAGGTCAAGCATGTGAGTCGTATGGGCTTTGCCCTTCTTGTTCTACTCCTTTTTCTTCTCCTCCTCTTCCTTTTTCTCCTCCTCCTCCTCCTTTTTCTTTTTTTCCTCTTCCTTTTCCTCCTCCTCCTTTTCCTCCTCCTCCTCCTCCTCCTCCTCCTCCTCCTCCTCCTCCTCCTCCTCCTCCTCCTCCTCCTCCTCCTCCTCCTCCTCCTCCTCCTCTTCTCCTCCTCCTCTTCCTCCTTTTCCTCCTTTTTTTCATTTTCCTCCTCTTCACCTTCTCCTTTTTCTCATCCTCCCTTTTTTCCTCCTCTCTTTTCTCCTTCTCCTCCTCCTATTTCTCCTCTTCCTCCTCTTCCTATTTCTCCTCCTCCTCCTCCTCCTCCTCCTCCTCCTCCTCCTCCTCCTCCTCCTCCTCCTCCTCCTCCTCCTCCTCCTCCTCCTCCTCCTCCTCCTCCTCCCCTCCCCCTCCCCCTCCTCCTCCTCCTTCTCCTCCTCCTCCTCCTCCTCCTCCTCCTCCTCCTCCCTCCTCCTCCTCCTCCTCCTCCTCCTCCTCCTCCTCCTCCTCCTCCTCCTCCTCCTCCTCCTCCTCCTCCTCCACCTTGTTCTTTTCCTTATTCTCCTCCTCCTCCTCCTCCACCTTGTTCTCCTCTTATTCTCCTCCTCCTCACACACACTCCTCTTATCATCCTTATGACGGTGCGTCCTTTCCGCATTAGTAAGAATTGAACACAAGTGGAATCAAGGTTACGGATTTACTCATGTGTACATTAAAGTGATCCTTTCTCCCTGCTTTCTGCATGAGTTCAGATGATGAACTATTATACTACTGTATACTGTTATGATTTGCATGTTAATGCATGTGTTAAATAATGATCACTTAAGAATGTAGAAGCCAGCCAGGCCTCAAATAAATGTAGTTATTAGAGAACAGCCATGCCTAGAAAGCAGTTGTGGTGAGACGGTGGACAGCACTAAATGAGAATGTTTTGACTTAGACAAAACTTTGACATTGATTACATCATACAGTGCTTGATGACGTCATATTCAGTTCTGGATGGCGTGATCATTTTTGGAGAGAGAGGGGCTAGATTGGTCTCGAGCGAGATGTTGGGGCGTTGAACACGAGTGAAACAGGATGGATGAAATTGAAACTAACCCCAATCTCAGAATGATGTGATTTGCTTCAAGGACGAAATGTCTGAGCCTCCCTTATCAGACACAACTCTTGGTGGAGACTTTGAGTGTTGAATTGGCACAATGTTGGCTGGCCATAGCTACCTACGGTGACAAACGTCATGCCCATACTGGAAGAAGAACGGTTGACGTCTGTCCTCTAAATCTGATGGACTCCAGTTCCGAGTCGCCCTGGCCTCCTTTAATGAACCAGGATAATGCCGTCCCAACCCTCCCTTCTCCCAAGACCCCCACGTTGTGTCAGTCGTCACCTCACCCGTTGAACAACAACTGCCAGGGTCAACGGTCCTGACCCCTTCAGCAGTCTTAAACTCTCTCTTCCCTGAAATGTTTTAGTATAGGCTGGCTGGCTAAGGTAGGATTGAGTGATTATTTAGCAACCATTATCTATCTTTTTAATCATTAGTAAAGCCAGTTGAATTGTGGATGTCTACTCTCATTTTCACTGTTGTCTAGTTCGTCCTTAACAGCAGGGAAGATGGGTAAATGTTACGGGATGGTATAGTGTTTCCCTAGACAACCCATTAGTTAAAGTTAATCAGAGTACTGGTCCTGTAACAATCCTCCTCCTCTTCCCCCCCCCCCCCACCACCACCACACACACACACACACACACACACACACACACATATGCATACTGTCACAGGGAAAGAGCTAGCTGCACATGCTTGAAGGGTTGACTTTACCTTCTTACATCCATCTTCCCCACAGCCATGGAGGAGAAGGAGAAGAGTGGTGCGGAGGCGGTGGAGGAAGCAGGGTCAGAGGACTCAAAGCCCATCAACATAAACAATATCCTCGGCCGGTTTCAAAGATTCCGCAGAAGTTCTCATGCTCGGCGTTCCGCCACCTTCAGGCCTGCAGTTCTCAAGGAGGTGAGTAACTTGCTTTGTGGCCATTTTTTTTGAAAGCATAAGTAATTTGACAAAACTGTCTTTTTAAATGAACAGCACTGGGACATATGCATTAAACTGAGAACTTATGATCAGAGCACCTTGTATGTGCGTGTAACTCGTGAGTGCATTCCAGAGATGAGCTGAATCTGAGATAGTCTTGCATTGTGGTAGGGGTTTCACCCACAGCTCATAATGAGCTGCTGTGGCAGTTATTGTAAGGATTGGTGTCAAGACTCTTCACCTTCATTTATCCACACATCCATGTGTCTATTTCGCCAGCCAGTGGCTAGCTAGACCTGCTTGTCCGGAATATAACATTTTGGCACCCTCTCAGATTCTGTGGCCCAGGATTCTGAACATTTTCATGGTAGTTCTGTCTGATGAGTCTTTGTCGTAGGTGCAATTTTTGGCCTGTTTGAGTTTGTTTTATTTATAATGTCAAAGAAATATACATCAGGTCATCCTGGTTTTAGTATTCAGCTTTGATACTGACATCATGTTTTTTATGTAGACCATTAGGTAATCTGCTATGTGTCCTCTTATATGGATGATTTCCCATCACCTTGCTGACCTGATAAGCCATGCTTATCCTGCTGTTGATTTACATTTTATATGTCCAAATGGTATCCCCCTGTGAGTTGGGGGTAAGAATAGACCCACTGTGTCTCCCTTGTAAGGGACATAATTAGGGAAATTTTAACTTGAATCTCATTACTCTAACCAGCTCAGATGTTTTTCATGATCAATGGCCTTACATAGCCTATAGAGGCTGATAGGCAGTAAAACTATTCATCATCATCATCATCATCATCATCTTCTACTGAGGTGGTGATTATTGTCCATTGCAGGTGAAAGCTAACGATGAAGGATCAGCAATGAGTGGCTACCTGAAAATGTACCGAAACAAGAAGTGGAAGCAACTGTGGTTTGTGGTCAAGGACAAAGTTCTCTACATGTACAAAGCCAGTGAGGTAAGCTCTGCTCTGTGTGGTTATGTGTTTCCCTCATTTCTGTTCCTGATAAATAAGTGAATAAATGTATAATTAATCAATATGTATTCTGGCAGTTTAAGAGAGCACTGTAAGAAATCTTTTATTTCACAAATATTTATTGCTCTCATGTGGCCAAATGTGTGTGAACTTTTGAGAGACTTAGTTTTGATGCACAGGAAAGGAAACAACAATTTAAAGGTTTAGAGAATAGAAGAATAGACAGATGATATTCATGGGTGTGGGTAGCCTGTATTTATTTAGTATTAACCCATTATGACCCGATGCTACGCTTGCGTTACATCTCCCTTTCAGACTGGATGCTACGCAGATGTCACATTTGACAGTGGTGTACTTCTTGTTTCTAGGAAGTGTAGAAGTGAAGATATAATTTTTTTAATGAGTGTTGTCGACTTAGTGTTTTTTCCTGAAAAAGCCCTCAGGTTTTAGTAAGCCGTTTTCATCACACGCTGTAGGTCATAATGGGTTAAGGTAGAAAATGCAGTTGATTTTGACTTTAATGTGTGTACTGGAGGGGTTTAGCATGGCATCTTCAGGTCACTGTGAATCCCCTCAATACATAATGAATTTGTCAACCAACACATCTTTTCTCTCTTTCCGTAGGACATGGCTGCTATTGAGAGTATTCCACTTCTGGGCTACGAAATTGACCGAGCCACCCATGTAAGTGATCACAATAGAAAAGTGTGCTCTTTGAAGGAAAAGGTGAAAATTGGGCCTTTTTGTGCTTGTGGTTTGCTGGTGGCTCTAATGGCCAGCTGTGTAGTCATTACTGTTGCATTTCAGGCAGCCAACTGGTATTCTAAACTCGTGCTGTTTCACGACCGTCTGGATCTTTGGTGTTCTAATCCTAATAGCTAATGCTGTAAGTCCCACATTTCTTTGGGATGTTATTATTGTATGAGTTGTGGTAATTTGCTGCTCTGCTTTGATACAGAACTAACTGCACTATGATGTCTCTGTAGTAGATACTATGGTATGTCTCCTCCATTCATGGGTTGGTTTTGGGGGCCAATTAAATAAATAGTTGTGGTTACAGTAAGCTGACCAGTCCTATTTTTCCTGCCGACCCTAGACTTTTTTTAGATATGTAAAAAAATAAGACGAAAAAATTTAAAGAAATTGTAGGTAAACAGCAAACTGCTTGCTGTCCCACCTTCCCTATGAGCACTATTTAAGTTTTTAAAAAGCGTTTCAGCAAAAGAGATATCTTAAGTTCAGATGAATCAGCTCAATACATAACATTTCATAAAACAGACACATACCCACATACAAATGCGCACCGTCTCAATCTGGCCTCCTTGAATACAAGAGAAAAAGTCAGACCTACCCTCTGACCCTTATTTTGGGGCTGTTACCTTATCACAACTATCTTGGGGGGTACTAATGCATTTTTACTCTGTAATTGTTGCTGCTGAAAATGTACACAAATATCAATATGCATTTTTCACCTAATTTCAGAAGGTTGAGTAGTTGTTTTTATTGTTGTTTTTTTTGGGGGGGTGTGTTGGTAATGAAGTGGGGTGGAGGGTTCCCACAAAATCATTCTGACATGAAATGCATGGCATACCACAGACAGAGTTTTTGATGCCTAGTTTGGGAAACACTGTGTAGTTTGTCAAACATCTAACCACGCAAACACCTGTCAGCAGGGTTCCCACAGTCATTAAAAACCTTTGGAAAGTTTTTTAATTTGCAAACTATTCTTCAAGGGCCTTGAAAAGTTTAGAAATTTTTACTTAAACTGGAAAGTAATGGAAATGTTTTTAAATGTCTGCAATGGCCAAAGTTTGTTTCAGTCGTGCTTATCAGCATGCCATATTTTTCACATTTGAAAGTCTTTGATATTTTTTCCTAACTGTCTCTTTATGCATTCAGTTTATCCAGATATCAATTTCAGCCATTAGCAGTGCAAAATGATTGTAAATTCTCTCAGATGTGCGCAAGAAAATGTTATCAAATTTGTCCAAAAGTCATGGAAAAGTTTTGAAATGTGTTTCTTGGAAGACTGCAGGAACCGTGTATCATGCTGAAAGAGCGGTAGTGGTCCACCAAGCAGCTACGGTGGCAATGGTGGCCAGTGTTGCCGCATTCCTTTTCAAAAGCAGCTTTGTCATTGCATGAAGTTGTGGTTGCCCTGGTCTCCCAGTCCATGTGTCTTCCATGTGACAAGCCTGAGAACTCATTGAAAATATTGAATCCTTTTTCAACTTGTGCTGTCACTCAGCTGTTTGGCCTGATATGGTGGAAATTTAAAAAGTAAATTCTTGAAAACTTGGTCCTGTCAGAATAGTTGCATGAAATGTACAAAGGATTAATTTCTTTTGAAGAGCTAATTCAATTTGTGCGCATCAGGATGCATCAGATTGTTTTTGTGTGTTATCATTAACTGAATGCAGCCCTGGTGATGACATAGTTGTCGCGGCATTTTGCTGTAGTTCCAACTAAAACTTGTTGTGTGCCACATCTTGACTTCAGGAGGAAGTGACTGAGACGACCAAGGTATGAATGAGTCACTCTGTAATTGTGTTTTCTACTTCCACAGTTTGTCTTTGGTTCTTGTGCAGCAGACTTGCCATCTATCGTACATTGTGCTTTTTTGGACTTGGTGCTATTGCCGTTTTTACTACAGGGAATTCTGATAATCACCCCTGATTCCCATTTTGCAGACCTTGCTTCAGTACAGTAGCTTTAGCATCAGCCAATATATGTCTGAAGCCATTGTGTACAACATGCCTGATGACAGATGATTTATTCTGAAATATCATCAAGTTTGACAGTAATATATTTATTATGAATAATCTTTTAAGGCAAGGCATAGAAGTACATTTGATGGATCATCACTGACTGTTTGGAGCAAAATGATCATGTCATTTCGAGCCATAGCTAATAAATGCTGTGGCATTAATTATTAGGAATACATGACCATATGAAAAATGACTCATTTGTTTTCTTAAAATTTCTGGGAGTGCAAATGCACTCACCTTGAAAGAACCCATTTTTGAAGGATCAGGATACAGGCAGCCTCTGCGTATTGTTAGCAAAATTGATGTAGCGGTGCTGATACCAAAAGTGATGTTTTATGGAGTTGCTATAGGTGTGTCTCGACAGACTGGAAGGAGGCTTTCAGTCTGTCATTTTGCATGATGCTGGGCTAGCTTTCTCAGTAACTCTAGCATTGCTGCTTCTAGGAGAAATAATCATTTCTTCCTTTCCTGTTTCCATGATGTATTATCATCTAGTATAACAAGCATTATATAAACTTTTTTCCCCCCCACATACTCATTTCAACAACTATCATTGCCCCCACCCCCTACCCCCACCCCACCCCCACCCCACCCTCTTTATTGTTCATACATTAACAACAATGATAATCTCTGTACTTGTTTTTCCTCAAAGGGATGGCCAAAGTTTTAATAGCAAAACACAGTAATCATACTGACAAGAAAAGTGGTACAAACCTTTGAGTAATGTCACAGTCTTCATAAATGCTTTCCACAAAGCACGTTGTTGCAGGGGGGTGTTCACATGTGCAAATTTTTTATGTAAGTGTTTACATTTATTGTAAACAGCTCACTGAGAATGTATGATTCTTTCACTGAATTATTTTATCATAACTACTGATATTTGTATATAGCACTTTTAATTATGCAGACTGTTTCAGTGCATTGGCCATTACATATTAACCAAGATTTGTATTACCATTGTTGAATGATAGTTGTCAGAATTTTGTTAGAGGCAATGGTTGTAACAAAGAAGTTTAAGAATGCTCAAGAGTCACTTGATAGTCCTCATTTTCATGCTCACATATGTTATATTTTATATGGAGCTAGAGTGATTTTGCAAGAAACTTAATGTTTGGCAGGTTAAAGTAAGTTTTTGTGCAATAACAGTCTCCCCAAAACATGCTAGCTAATTGGGAGGGAAGAAAGCAAAACATGTACTATTTCAGTAGAAAGACAGTAAACATCCATCTATTGAGAGATTGCTCATTCAAATACTGGAATTAAAAAGGGTGCTATTCCTTGTAAGCTGCTTTAGTTTGCATGTTTCTTGTGCCTTTTTATTTACAGAGTTTTCTTGGCAATCTTATGAGGAAACTACTAACATTGCAGGTTAATATCACTTCATTTTAAAATAAAGACCTATTTCACTCAAATACATATGTAGATAAGAAAAACTATGATAACTGCACTGAAATGTTTTAATAGTGTAATTTATATGTACATATTTGATGGTTAATGCTGTCTATGCTTGAAACTGCTTGCCTCTGGAAGCATAGAAAAAATTATGTGCAGCATACAAATTGGCTCATGCAATATGTAAAAACCAGCCACATTATTAAACATAGTGCACTTGCTTGTTTGTTTGTGTGTGTGTGTGTGTGTGTGTGTGTGTGTGTGTGTGTGTGTGTGTGTGTGTGTGTGTGTGTGTGTGTGTGTGTGTGTGTGTGTGTGTGTGTGTGTGTGTGTGTGTGTGAATGCATGTAGGTGAGACTGTCTTCCCCTATTACTTCTTTCTCTTTTTCCTCTTCTCTTTACCTGTCTTATATTGTTTCATCTCTTGCTCTTACCATTGATTCTTCAAAGCTTCTCCTCTTTTGAGCACAGTGGGCTGAGTACCCATAATTTCATGGCACTTTCTCTACTTGTTGTCTGAATGAATCTTCTAGAATTTTGGTCAACAGTCACATCTTCAGAGTCGGAGTGTTGGAATGAGGAGGATAGTCTGAATGCAGTACATGCATTATTTTTTTCCTGCATATGCATGGGAGGAACAATATGCAGCACTTATTTATTGTTATCAATGCTGTTGTACCCATAGTGTGTGGCTGCAATTTTTTTCTCTCTCCAAAGTCTGCAAATTCAGAAAAACAGAATTGCTCTTTGTTGCATATTATTGTCTTGATGTTGTGTTTGGATGTATCTATTATCCAAGCATTGAATTTTCACAAGAATGTCTTGTGTCATCATGAATGTTCTGTTTTATACTCAGTGGTGTTTATTTCATTGTTTTGCATTGAGTGTGGTCTCACAGTGTGTCAGTCCTGTGTTCTTGTTTAATTGTTTATTCATTGGTTTGTTCATTTGTTTGTGTGATGTGCTCAAAAAGAACCTTTTGTTTGTGAGTAATAGCCAAGACAGGACAGAAGAGAAGTCCATACCCATGTTACAGTACAGTGCATACTACTGTAGCTTGATGTTTTGTATTGTTTGTGAGTAATAGCCAAGACAGGACAGAAGAGAAGTCCATACCCATGTTACAGTACGGTGCATACTACTGTAGCTTGATGTTTTGTATTGTTTGTGAGTAATAGCCAAGACAGGACAGAAGAGAAGTCCATACCCATGTTACAGTACGGTGCATACTACTGTAGCTTGATGTTTTGTATTGTTTGTGAGTAATAGCCAAGACAGGACAGAAGAGAAGTCCATACCCATGTTACAGTACGGTGCATACTACTGTAGCTTGATGTTTTGTATTGTTTGTGAGTAATAGCCAAGACAGGACAGAAGAGAAGTCCATACCCATGTTACAGTACAGTGCATACTACTGTAGCTTGATGTTTTGTATTGTTTGTTTTGCAGTACTTTGAAAAGGCAGAGCCAGACCTCATCTTCACACTGAGTCACTCCAACATGCCCAAGCTCGTCTTCCGCACAGATAGTGCTGCTGCTACCACCAGGTGTGTAGTCTTTTTGCTGTCCTCAAGGGGACAAGTTCAAACTCTCTCTCTCTCTCTCTCTCTCTCTCTCTCTCTCTCTCTCTCTCTCTCTCTCTCTCTCTCTCTCTCTCTCTCTCTCTCTCTCTCTCTCTCTCTCTCTCTCTCTCTCTCTCTCTCTCTCTCTCACACACACATACACACACATGCATGCACCCGTGCACACACACACACACACACACACGTGCGCACCCTCACATACTTACAAAGATTCCCGGACACCTGACCATGAATTCAAGTATTCACTTGCCCTTGAAAAGCAGTTTGATGTGAATCTCAGGCACTGCGGTTTAAATTAAAAAGATATTTTATTATTTTCTGGTTTAAAGTAGAGAGAGGGTTTTTTCAAAATGATGTTGTTTTTTTTTAAGGTGCAAAATGGATCAATAACTTTAGTAGTGTGCAAATGATCCCTGTTGGCAAGTAGTGTGCAAATGATCCCTGTTGGCAAGTAG
>JAWQFJ010028319.1:0-23823 GCA_034096865.1 Theodoxus fluviatilis | reverse complement strand
GCAAGTAGTGTGCAAATGATCCCTGTTGGCAAGTAGCGTGCAAATGATCCCTGTTGGCAAGTAGCGTGCAAATGATCCCTGTTGGCAAGTAGCGTGCAAATGATCCCTGTTGGCAAGTAGTGTGCAAATGATCCCTGTTGGCAAGTAGCGTGCAAATGATCCCTGTTGGCAAGTAGCGTGCAAATGATCCCTGTTGGCAAGTAGTGTGCAAATGATCCCTGTTGGCAAGTAGCGTGCAAATGATCCCTGTTGGCAAGTAGCGTGCAAATGATCCCTGTTGGCAAGTAGCGTGCAAATGATCCCTGTTGGCAAGTAGCGTGCAAATGATCCCTGTTGGCAAGTAGCGTGCAAATGATCCCTGTTGGCAAGTAGCGTGCAAATGATCCCTGTTGGCAAGTAGCGTGCAAATGATCCCTGTTGGCAAGTAGCGTGCAAATGATCCCTGTTGGCAAGTAGCGTGCAAATGATCCCTGTTGGCAAGTAGCGTGCAAATGATCCCTGTTGGCAAGTAGCGTGCAAATGATCCCTGTTGGCAAGTAGCGTGCAAATGATCCCTGTTGGCAAGTAGCGTGCAAATGATCCCTGTTGGCAAGTAGTGTGCAAATGATCCCTGTTGGCAAGTAGTGTGCAAATGATCCCTGTTGGCAAGTAGCGTGCAAATGATCCCTGTTGGCAAGTAGCGTGCAAATGATCCCTGTTGGCAAGTAGCGTGCAAATGATCCCTGTTGGCAAGTAGCGTGCAAATGATCCCTGTTGGCAAGTAGCGTGCAAATGATCCCTGTTGGCAAGTAGCGTGCAAATGATCCCTGTTGGCAAGTAGCGTGCAAATGATCCCTGTTGGCAAGTAGCGTGCAAATGATCCCTGTTGGCAAGTAGTGTGCAAATGATCCCTGTTGGCAAGTAGCGTGCAAATGATCCCTGTTGGCAAGTAGCGTGCAAATGATCCCTGTTGGCAAGTAGCGTGCAAATGATCCCTGTTGGCAAGTAGCGTGCAAATGATCCCTGTTGGCAAGTAGCGTGCAAATGATCCCTGTTGGCAAGTAGCGTGCAAATGATCCCTGTTGGCAAGTAGCGTGCAAATGATCCCTGTTGGCAAGTAGCGTGCAAATGATCCCTGTTGGCAAGTAGCGTGCAAATGATCCCTGTTGGCAAGTAGCGTGCAAATGATCCCTGTTGGCAAGTAGCGTGCAAATGATCCCTGTTGGCAAGTAGCGTGCAAATGATCCCTGTTGGCAAGTAGCGTGCAAATGATCCCTGTTGGCAAGTAGCGTGCAAATGATCCCTGTTGGCAAGTAGCGTGCAAATGATCCCTGTTGGCAAGTAGCGTGCAAATGATCCCTGTTGGCAAGTAGCGTGCAAATGATCCCTGTTGGCAAGTAGCGTGCAAATGATCCCTGTTGGCAAGTAGCGTGCAAATGATCCCTGTTGGCAAGTAGCGTGCAAATGATCCCTGTTGGCAAGTAGCGTGCAAATGATCCCTGTTGGCAAGTAGCGTGCAAATGATCCCTGTTGGCAAGTAGCGTGCAAATGATCCCTGTTGGCAAGTAGTGTGCAAATGATCCCTGTTGGCAAGTAGCGTGCAAATGATCCCTGTTGGCAAGTAGCGTGCAAATGATCCCTGTTGGCAAGTAGCGTGCAAATGATCCCTGTTGGCAAGTAGCGTGCAAATGATCCCTGTTGGCAAGTAGCGTGCAAATGATCCCTGTTGGCAAGTAGCGTGCAAATGATCCCTGTTGGCAAGTAGCGTGCAAATGATCCCTGTTGGCAAGTAGCGTGCAAATGATCCCTGTTGGCAAGTAGCGTGCAAATGATCCCTGTTGGCAAGTAGCGTGCAAATGATCCCTGTTGGCAAGTAGCGTGCAAATGATCCCTGTTGGCAAGTAGCGTGCAAATGATCCCTGTTGGCAAGTAGCGTGCAAATGATCCCTGTTGGCAAGTAGCGTGCAAATGATCCCTGTTGGCAAGTAGCGTGCAAATGATCCCTGTTGGCAAGTAGCGTGCAAATGATCCCTGTTGGCAAGTAGCGTGCAAATGATCCCTGTTGGCAAGTAGCGTGCAAATGATCCCTGTTGGCAAGTAGCGTGCAAATGATCCCTGTTGGCAAGTAGCGTGCAAATGATCCCTGTTGGCAAGTAGCGTGCAAATGATCCCTGTTGGCAAGTAGCGTGCAAATGATCCCTGTTGGCAAGTAGCGTGCAAATGATCCCTGTTGGCAAGTAGCGTGCAAATGATCCCTGTTGGCAAGTAGCGTGCAAATGATCCCTGTTGGCAAGTAGCGTGCAAATGATCCCTGTTGGCAAGTAGCGTGCAAATGATCCCTGTTGGCAAGTAGCGTGCAAATGATCCCTGTTGGCAAGTAGCGTGCAAATGATCCCTGTTGGCAAGTAGCGTGCAAATGATCCCTGTTGGCAAGTAGCGTGCAAATGATCCCTGTTGGCAAGTAGCGTGCAAATGATCCCTGTTGGCAAGTAGCGTGCAAATGATCCCTGTTGGCAAGTAGCGTGCAAATGATCCCTGTTGGCAAGTAGCGTGCAAATGATCCCTGTTGGCAAGTAGCGTGCAAATGATCCCTGTTGGCAAGTAGCGTGCAAATGATCCCTGTTGGCAAGTAGCGTGCAAATGATCCCTGTTGGCAAGTAGCGTGCAAATGATCCCTGTTGGCAAGTAGCGTGCAAATGATCCCTGTTGGCAAGTAGCGTGCAAATGATCCCTGTTGGCAAGTAGCGTGCAAATGATCCCTGTTGGCAAGTAGCGTGCAAATGATCCCTGTTGGCAAGTAGCGTGCAAATGATCCCTGTTGGCAAGTAGCGTGCAAATGATCCCTGTTGGCAAGTAGCGTGCAAATGATCCCTGTTGGCAAGTAGCGTGCAAATGATCCCTGTTGGCAAGTAGCGTGCAAATGATCCCTGTTGGCAAGTAGCGTGCAAATGATCCCTGTTGGCAAGTAGCGTGCAAATGATCCCTGTTGGCAAGTAGCGTGCAAATGATCCCTGTTGGCAAGTAGCGTGCAAATGATCCCTGTTGGCAAGTAGCGTGCAAATGATCCCTGTTGGCAAGTAGCGTGCAAATGATCCCTGTTGGCAAGTAGCGTGCAAATGATCCCTGTTGGCAAGTAGTGTGCAAATGATCCCTGTTGGCAAGTAGCGTGCAAATGATCCCTGTTGGCAAGTAGCGTGCAAATGATCCCTGTTGGCAAGTAGTGTGCAAATGATCCCTGTTGGCAAGTAGCGTGCAAATGATCCCTGTTGGCAAGTAGCGTGCAAATGATCCCTGTTGGCAAGTAGCGTGCAAATGATCCCTGTTGGCAAGTAGCGTGCAAATGATCCCTGTTGGCAAGTAGTGTGCAAATGATCCCTGTTGGCAAGTAGCGTGCAAATGATCCCTGTTGGCAAGTAGCGTGCAAATGATCCCTGTTGGCAAGTAGCGTGCAAATGATCCCTGTTGGCAAGTAGCGTGCAAATGATCCCTGTTGGCAAGTAGCGTGCAAATGATCCCTGTTGGCAAGTAGCGTGCAAATGATCCCTGTTGGCAAGTAGCGTGCAAATGATCCCTGTTGGCAAGTAGCGTGCAAATGATCCCTGTTGGCAAGTAGCGTGCAAATGATCCCTGTTGGCAAGTAGCGTGCAAATGATCCCTGTTGGCAAGTAGCGTGCAAATGATCCCTGTTGGCAAGTAGCGTGCAAATGATCCCTGTTGGCAAGTAGCGTGCAAATGATCCCTGTTGGCAAGTAGCGTGCAAATGATCCCTGTTGGCAAGTAGTGTGCAAATGATCCCTGTTGGCAAGTAGCGTGCAAATGATCCCTGTTGGCAAGTAGTGTGCAAATGATCCCTGTTGGCAAGTAGCGTGCAAATGATCCCTGTTGGCAAGTAGCGTGCAAATGATCCCTGTTGGCAAGTAGCGTGCAAATGATCCCTGTTGGCAAGTAGTGTGCAAATGATCCCTGTTGGCAAGTAGCGTGCAAATGATCCCTGTTGGCAAGTAGTGTGCAAATGATCCCTGTTGGCAAGTAGCGTGCAAATGATCCCTGTTGGCAAGTAGCGTGCAAATGATCCCTGTTGGCAAGTAGCGTGCAAATGATCCCTGTTGGCAAGTAGCGTGCAAATGATCCCTGTTGGCAAGTAGCGTGCAAATGATCCCTGTTGGCAAGTAGCGTGCAAATGATCCCTGTTGGCAAGTAGCGTGCAAATGATCCCTGTTGGCAAGTAGTGTGCAAATGATCCCTGTTGGCAAGTAGCGTGCAAATGATCCCTGTTGGCAAGTAGCGTGCAAATGATCCCTGTTGGCAAGTAGTGTGCAAATGATCCCTGTTGGCAAGCTAGCGTGCAAATGATCCCTGTTGGCAAGTAGCGTGCAAATGATCCCTGTTGGCAAGTAGCGTGCAAATGATCCCTGTTGGCAAGTAGTGTGCAAATGATCCCTGTTGGCAAGTAGCGTGCAAATGATCCCTGTTGGCAAGTAGCGTGCAAATGATCCCTGTTGGCAAGTAGCGTGCAAATGATCCCTGTTGGCAAGTAGCGTGCAAATGATCCCTGTTGGCAAGTAGCGTGCAAATGATCCCTGTTGGCAAGTAGCGTGCAAATGATCCCTGTTGGCAAGTAGCGTGCAAATGATCCCTGTTGGCAAGTAGCGTGCAAATGATCCCTGTTGGCAAGTAGCGTGCAAATGATCCCTGTTGGCAAGTAGCGTGCAAATGATCCCTGTTGGCAAGTAGCGTGCAAATGATCCCTGTTGGCAAGTAGTGTGCAAATGATCCCTGTTGGCAAGTAGCGTGCAAATGATCCCTGTTGGCAAGTAGCGTGCAAATGATCCCTGTTGGCAAGTAGCGTGCAAATGATCCCTGTTGGCAAGTAGCGTGCAAATGATCCCTGTTGGCAAGTAGCGTGCAAATGATCCCTGTTGGCAAGTAGCGTGCAAATGATCCCTGTTGGCAAGTAGTGTGCAAATGATCCCTGTTGGCAAGTAGCGTGCAAATGATCCCTGTTGGCAAGTAGCGTGCAAATGATCCCTGTTGGCAAGTAGCGTGCAAATGATCCCTGTTGGCAAGTAGCGTGCAAATGATCCCTGTTGGCAAGTAGCGTGCAAATGATCCCTGTTGGCAAGTAGCGTGCAAATGATCCCTGTTGGCAAGTAGCGTGCAAATGATCCCTGTTGGCAAGTAGCGTGCAAATGATCCCTGTTGGCAAGTAGTGTGCAAATGATCCCTGTTGGCAAGTAGTGTGCAAATGATCCCTGTTGGCAAGTAGCGTGCAAATGATCCCTGTTGGCAAGTAGCGTGCAAATGATCCCTGTTGGCAAGTAGCGTGCAAATGATCCCTGTTGGCAAGTAGCGTGCAAATGATCCCTGTTGGCAAGTAGCGTGCAAATGATCCCTGTTGGCAAGTAGCGTGCAAATGATCCCTGTTGGCAAGTAGCGTGCAAATGATCCCTGTTGGCAAGTAGTGTGCAAATGATCCCTGTTGGCAAGTAGCGTGCAAATGATCCCTGTTGGCAAGTAGCGTGCAAATGATCCCTGTTGGCAAGTAGCGTGCAAATGATCCCTGTTGGCAAGTAGCGTGCAAATGATCCCTGTTGGCAAGTAGCGTGCAAATGATCCCTGTTGGCAAGTAGCGTGCAAATGATCCCTGTTGGCAAGTAGCGTGCAAATGATCCCTGTTGGCAAGTAGCGTGCAAATGATCCCTGTTGGCAAGTAGCGTGCAAATGATCCCTGTTGGCAAGTAGCGTGCAAATGATCCCTGTTGGCAAGTAGCGTGCAAATGATCCCTGTTGGCAAGTAGCGTGCAAATGATCCCTGTTGGCAAGTAGCGTGCAAATGATCCCTGTTGGCAAGTAGTGTGCAAATGATCCCTGTTGGCAAGTAGTGTGCAAATGATCCCTGTTGGCAAGTAGCGTGCAAATGATCCCTGTTGGCAAGTAGCGTGCAAATGATCCCTGTTGGCAAGTAGCGTGCAAATGATCCCTGTTGGCAAGTAGTGTGCAAATGATCCCTGTTGGCAAGTAGCGTGCAAATGATCCCTGTTGGCAAGTAGCGTGCAAATGATCCCTGTTGGCAAGTAGCGTGCAAATGATCCCTGTTGGCAAGTAGCGTGCAAATGATCCCTGTTGGCAAGTAGCGTGCAAATGATCCCTGTTGGCAAGTAGCGTGCAAATGATCCCTGTTGGCAAGTAGTGTGCAAATGATCCCTGTTGGCAAGTAGCGTGCAAATGATCCCTGTTGGCAAGTAGCGTGCAAATGATCCCTGTTGGCAAGTAGCGTGCAAATGATCCCCGTTGGCAAGTAGTGTGCAAATGATCCCTGTTGGCAAGTAGCGTGCAAATGATCCCTGTTGGCAAGTAGCGTGCAAATGATCCCTGTTGGCAAGTAGTGTGCAAATGATCCCTGTTGGCAAGTAGCGTGCAAATGATCCCTGTTGGCAAGTAGCGTGCAAATGATCCCTGTTGGCAAGTAGCGTGCAAATGATCCCTGTTGGCAAGTAGTGTGCAAATGATCCCTGTTGGCAAGTAGCGTGCTATAATGCTCACAGTTTCAGAGGTTCATATCGATGATGCTGAAAATGTTCAAGATTACATTATGTGTTTGTGAAGTGAGCTCAATTGCTCACAGGTTAATGCTTGTAAGTTCTGGGAAAGGCAGGTGTATGAAAACTCAGGTATGTTTAAAAGTGACTCAGCTCTATGAGAAATACCATTGAACTATTGATGCAGCTCCTGCAGATACATATATTCACATAAACTCATGCACACATGCATGCACATTCCCAATTTATATTTAATCCCATGTAAGAAAAACTTAAATAACTGATGATTCTTTCAGATGGATCAACATAATGCGAGAGGCCTCAGTAGCCTGATTCCTGTAGACCACACCACTCATTGGCCATCGGATGTGACTGACTGCATGTACAGGTGTCATCATAATGTCTGCATGTTATAAAATGTGTGCACATAATACCCATGTGTCATTTTTGAGCTTCAGTCCACTTACGCTCATGACCCACTCACCATTGTGTTCGTGTCATTTGCTCCATTATACATAATCCTGCATTTGTACAAAGAAAGCCATGTGTGAATAAGAGGGAGGTGAATATTAAACTTGCATTTGTGTGTATGGATGCAAGTGACTGAGAGAGGAAGGGATGTTGAAAAACTTACATGTTGTACATACAGAGCAGTGTGGTACGTAATGCATTGTTGCTTTGCTATTACTCTGCTGTGTTCACAGTAACCAAGTCTTCCATTGTTTGCACAACACTGACATTGTTACCATAGGAACATGACAGCCGTTGCTGAATCTGTTCACAATTATATTTTACAGCTTTTGTCCATTTTGCCAGCTTTCATTATGAAAATGTTTACACCTAGAGAGCCCCTTTTTATAACAATGGAAATTTAATGATTACATTTTTACGGCCACTGCGAATGACATCGTCAGTTTACTGTGCCATAAAACGTGTTTTTTGCTTGCTTTTTATGTGCATGGTGTTTCAAGGTACCTGGTTGAAGTTCGGCTGGAAACTTAAGGTCAAAGTTGTCCATTTAGTGATTATGAATACTCCTAGATAAACTCTGCTTTAATTGCTGCACTGCATGTTGCATCTGAAACCCTCGGCAGTAGGGAATTCATATTGCAGATTCACACATGCAGGCACACACACACACACACACACACACACACACACACACACACACACACACACACACTTCACTCTTTTGACACACAAGTTATGAATGACATAGTAAGAAAAATGACAGTGAGTAAAAAGTAAGATAGTTGGAAATTTCTAAATGGGTAAAAAAAAGTTGTATGAAATAAATACCTTTTAACCTAAACACAGCAGAGTGATGCTAATGAAATTAAACCATGAGCAGCCATGCCATTATTCAGATATGTCGAGGATTTACTTTTCAAAGTCCACAGAAGTGTACAAAATGGCCTGATAGAAATATTTATTGTTTCATTGATAGAGGTTGCAGTTCCATTAACGCAGTCTCTTCGTGGACTCGCTTGTTCTCTTTGTGTGTTCTGTCCAATCAAGCACTGCTCCCTTTTTGGGGCACCGATTCCAAGTGAATTTACAAACCATTTGTTTGCAAGTGTTAATGTTCTGTAAAGGCAAATATATTCTGATTTCCTTTACAGCCTTGAAACCAAAGGTGTTGAGGAGAGAAGTTGAAATAAGGCAATCATGATTTGCAAAAGAGATCTGAAAATCAATTCTTCATGTGAACAAAAACAAATTATGTACATTGACATAGATCTTGTGAGACCCTAAACTCGTGATGAAGGCTCCCAATTAAGGGTGAGCAGCTTTGCTAATTGGCCCGAGTAGACAGACATGCCTCATGGTGAAATAGTGCCAATCAAAAGACACTCAGCTTGATTTGTGATATCACAGGGCCTCTCCCCATGATCTTTAGTTGATAGCTGAAACACTCGTCTACACACGTTTCTTCTTTCACTGACGATTTTACTGTTGACGATGCACTGCTCTGGAAGGTAAAACCAAAAAAAGAGGTTTTATTTGGAAAAAAGCATTATTTTAAAATCAAAACGGAAGCCAGTCAAGACTACTACAAAGATTTACTTTAAGACATGTAGGCTGTCAAATTGTTGGAGGAAAATTTACAATCGAATGTGTCATATTTTTCATGAGTTACGTATCCAGCAGTCTTCATCAACAGTAAATGTACATGATGTCTTGCTGATGTGTTCAGTTCTGGCTGTTCATGCATAAGTTTTTGCTTATTGTTCAGTGAAGTCACAGGGTATATTGTGTGTGATTTTGCTGGAGTTGCATGCTTGTTGTGGTGCCTTCTGTTTCTTTATGGTATGCCATCAGTTTATCATTTTCGTTCATGCTCAATATGTGATAATGCACACACAATTTATACTTCATTTTTCACTATTGTGGACTGAGCTCCTATACACTGAGTTGAAATGATAAAGATTTTCTATGACATTTTCATTCAGAAAATTGTTCTACAATGAATTTTTAGCAACATTGTACAGACATTGTAGTTAGTTGAATGTTTTAATGATGATGACTAAAGCTGCTAATCAACATATTTTAACACATCCAGTTTCTTAGGAAACGTACTTTCATATTTCTACTCACATCTCAAGGTCACATAGTAATCATTTCTGTGAAGTTCTTGTAAATTTGTCGTGGACAATCAAAACTTACACCATACATTGCATGAAGCATTGTGTTAAATACTTGACGTCTACTTTCTGAACTAATTAATAATGTAATTTTATTTTTGCTAAATGAATTTGTTATTGTGATTTTGAAACATTCTTTGTATCAAGGTTTAATTTAAGAAAATTTATAACTACCTTGATCTCTCTCCCTCCCTCTTTCTTTCTCTCCCTCCCTCTCTCTCCCTCCCCCTCTCTCTCTCTCCCCCTCCACCCCCCCCCCCCTCTCTCCCTCTCTGTCTGTCTGTCTCTCTCTCTCTCTCTGTCTCTCTCTCTCTCTCTCTCTCTCTCTCTCTCTCTCTCTCTCTCTCTCTCTCTCTCTCTCTCTCTCTCTCTCCCTATATTGGTCTGAAGGAGTGTCAATATTGCCATGATTTGGACATTCAGGGGAAAAAAATAAAACTTACAACCAAGTGTCCATGTTGTGGGGTTGTAAATTGTGAACTGGTTTGAGACCCAAATTTGATAATAGGTCTCAATATGACTTTATAAACCTTTACCTTTTCTTGCCATGAAACTCTTCCAAACCTTTCCGTATATTCACATCACACTGTTAGTGCCTTGAAGCTGTGTACGTAACTGTGTTCTCTCAGCTGTGTCCTTTCAGGGCATAACTCCCTATGAACAAGTGCAATGAGTATACTTGTGAGTTCAAACGTGCCTTCATT
Source organism: Theodoxus fluviatilis (assembly GCA_034096865.1). Classification (NCBI taxonomy): domain Eukaryota; kingdom Metazoa; phylum Mollusca; class Gastropoda; order Cycloneritida; family Neritidae; genus Theodoxus; species Theodoxus fluviatilis. The sequence continues at coordinate 13,956 of JAWQFJ010028319.1, read as the reverse complement.
TAATCACATACTGTAATAAATTATTTCAAATTCATGTTCCTCTCTGCCTTCTTCTTAGAAGGTTTTCCCTGACTTCGTAGTTTGGGCTATTGATCAGCAGTCACTTGTGGCCAGCAGTTGCATCACTCACCAATGTACAAGTAGGCCTATATCCTAAGGTACCGTTATTGAACAAGGTGCTTAACTTGTAGTGCACCTCCTTACCCAGGAATATAGTGCAACGGTGTATCTGTAAAGGGTAGGAAAGTGTGAGAGAACCGTGGTGCCTTGATCCAATAGCTGCTCCCCATGAAGTTCAATGTTTTGAAATGACCTTGTCCCTACAACCAGAGGAGAACATTGTGCGGTTCGTTTACCCAGAGACAGGTGAAAAGTTGCAAGGGAAATGCATGCACTAATATGCACTCGTTTAGCTAGGGTCGTGACAGCACGTCCGACATCGTATTCTCTCGTGAAATATTGGATGGCCCTGAAAAGGGCCGTTCAGCACAAGTGTTCGCTCTCGGGTGGAGCCAGCCGTGCTTGGCTACGTCTCGTGGGGCTTCCAGAGTAGCGAGCGTTCCCTCACTGCCTCCCCCTGTAGGTTCGGGGTAAGAATGGACCCCCTGTAGGTTCGGGGTAAGAATGGACCCACCGCGTCTCCCAACGCAATTCGTAAGAGGAGAATAACTAGGGACACGTGACTTCATTTGTGTTTACTCGAAACTGTTCTAGTGATTTTCGTGCTTAATGGCCGTACATAGCCCACAAAGGCTGATAGGCCGTAAAACACTATCCATTTATCCAACCATCCCTCCCTCAGTGGCTGCGTGGCTTTGAGCGTGGTCGGCAAGCTTTCGGAGTCGATCTCCTTCAGGCTGCAATCAAAGAGTATAGGTTACCTATAATCTTTGCTGCAATGTTGAGAGACTGGTGAATGGTGACTTAGTTGGCGGAAATGGAGAGAAGTTTCCTCTTTCCCTTCACTCATAGCTGGCATGTCTTGGGGTAACCATGATTTATTTGTACGTGTATTTCCCTGGTCAGCGTACTCTGAAAATTTTATCTCTTCAGATACTCTTTTGATCAAATATAAGTATTCGTGCTGCACCACGTGACGTGACTGCTTCAGCTAATTTGTCATTCATTGTATAGACCATAGTACACACACACACACACACACACACACACAAACAAACAAACAAACATCACGAGCACAATACACACAACACGCACAGAGCACAACACGCACGCACATGCACACACCATGCACACAACACACACAAGTACGCACACAGTACAACACACGTACAAAGCACAGCACACACTTGCGCGCACACACACCATGCACACAACTCAACACACACAAATAAGCACAACACGCACACAGCACAACACACACACACACACATATACACAAACATCACGAGCACAACACGCACAGAGCACAACACACACACACACACCATGCACACAACACACACAAATACGCACACGGTACAACACACGCACAAAGCACAACACACACTTGCGCACACACACACCATGCACACAACTCAACACACACAACACGCACACAGCACAACACACACACAACACGCACAAGAAGATAAGCGAATGCGATCGAGTCCTAGTGCAACATAAGAGACTTGCTTCCTATCATTATCAAGTATCAGCTCCAGGACACGGGCCGGAGCTGTCAACGTATCATTATTGCTGAAAGAGTCGTTATCACCCAAATTTCCAGACACTGTACCCGAGTTTTGACATTTCTTCCTTATAGTCACGTGACTCGCACGCCCGGGGAGTTATGCTAAGATCCGGACGCGTTAATGTATCTTCGTTTTGTGACAAACGTCTTGTTCGGCGATACTGTACTCCATGCACCTTAACGGTCCGCGTGATTCGGGTGTAATCTTAAGCTAAAAAACGGCGTTTATAAATGTCCGTTCTCGCGAGAAATGCCGAGATTTGAAACTCGGGTACAGTGTCCGGAAATTCGGGTGATAACGACCATTTCAGCATCATTATTTTACACTCCACTTCTCCGAGGCCGAAATGGGGTGGCAGTAGGTCCCATACCACATGTCATTACCACATCACTGGGTTGGCGGGGAACTCAAATAATCGTCTGTGTGAAACGCCCGTTCTCACGCGGCTTCTCCATGTCCAAAAATACTTACATGTAAGCGTCTAATGATTAAGTAGGCTTGCGTCCTAACCCGCGATTTCGTCTTGCGCTTTCGCCTTCCGGATGGGTCTTCGATCTACTCCGCAGAGCTTAGTGCACTTGAGGCCGCTCTTGGTGTAGTCCAGAGCAAGGCAGAGGCAAGCCCTTGTGGTCTCTGACTCGCTATCGGCCTTACAGGATCTGCTAGGTAGAGAGATTTCTCATCCTTATTTGTTTGGCATATTTGTTCATCTGTGTCGACTACAGTGTGGGGGTACTGAGGTCGCTTTCTGCTGGGTCCCTAGCAATATGGGCATCCCGGGGAACGAGAGAGCAGATCAGGCTGCCAAGTCTGCTCTCTTCCTTCCCATATCCCCGGGCAGGATCCCGGCGGGCGACCTGGTACCCGTATTACTAACTACATTTCTAACCTGTTTCAGGCCGACTGGGACGGCAGAGCACATAACAAACTTCACGAAATAGCTTCTGTGTGGGGTGAGCGACTCTCCCCCACATCGCTCACAAGAAGAGAGGAAGTTGTACTCTGCCGTTCCCGGATCGGCCATTTTGTTCTGACCCACTCCTATTTGTTGCGGTCGGAGCCTTCCACGGAGTGCCGACCCTGCCAGTGCAGGCTCACCATGTGGCACGTTCTGGTGGAGTGCCCTCGACTTGCTTATCTACGGAGTTCGAGCAGTCTCTCAGACAGTTTTAAAGATCTTCTAGCTGTGATAAAATTTGTGATAGATTCTGAGTATTATTCTCGTTTATGAGTCGTACTATGTCTTCATTGTTTTCGATATTTCTCCACCTACCTCTTCTGAGGTAATCTTGTAATTGCACATTTTTATTCAGTGGAAGTATGATGTGGCCTTGAATGGCCTTCAAGGCTGATGAGCCCTTGGGCTCCATCCACCTTGTCGGTGACGAGGGAAATCGAGATGTGAAATTTTGCCCTATCGCCATTATGCTTTTTCGTGTTTGAAGGCTCTACACAACATTTGCTGGCTGGTGGGCAGTGGGACTCGATTTAATAGATTCCATGTCACTAGTTAGGTGAACTGTATGAGACCTCACTGTCGTGAAGAGTTTTACTACCTTGTTGAAGATGGGTGTTTCTTAACGTTGTGGCCTTATATAGCCTACAAGGCTGATAGGCCCTTAAACTCCATCCATCCTCCATCCATCCATCCATCCATACTGAGAAATTCTCTCTCTCTCTCTCTCTCTCTCTCTCTCTCTCTCTCTCTCTCTCTCTCTCTCTCTCTCCCCTCTCTCTCTCTGAGTGTGTGTGTGTGTATGTGTGTGTGTGTGTGTGTGTGTGTGTGTGTGTGCGTGCGTGCGCGCGTAGGTGTGTGTGTGTATGTGCATGTATGTGTGTTTGTTTGTGTGTGTGTGTGTGTGTGTTATCAAATGAACACAGATATATTCAATAACAATGAGAAGGGAGAAAAGGCTATCCAATATAATTTACCAGAAATCTTAGGCATTTATTTTATATTTTACCTTAATTTTAGTAACTTGCTTCTTTCTTTTTTTCTGGAACAGTTACGATTATACATCAGTAAATTGTTTTGATTAGGGGAAAGAGGGGTATTAGTGACCACGTCAGAACAATCTACAAGACGATATGTATAACTAGTAGCTGTGTTGTATTATCTCTGCTTGTCAGTCAAGGAGAAGGTTACTGACTAGTTTCCACTACAGGAGCCTCCAAGATATATGGCTAGATAGCTTCGCAGTTGAGCTGCGCAAAAACCTCCACGCGCTGCCCTGCGCAAACTTTTTCACCACTGACGAAAACTTTTCAGTACGTGGCTGCGTTGCCAATCAGCAACTTCCACTGTCTTCAGTTTGAATCGTTTTGACCAAAAATGTAAATGCATTTTTTTTTACATAATGAGGTCTTTTTATGACGTTATTTGATTTTCTCTCAGCGATTTGCGTTCTGCAATTTCGTTTGTTTAGCTCAGTTCATCTCGTTTTAGTCACCTTCATTTGAGGAACTGCTGCCACTTCGTCAGACATGTAACAGGCATTGTTTATGTAGTTACTGACAACATGAGATCGGATGAAGTAATTTTGATTTTTATTTGATTTACTTGTGAAAGTGGCATTTGTATTATATAAAATTGTTCCCTAGAAACGTTGTAGTCAATATAAAAGGTATGCACAGTCATGCTTTATTTTTATCTTAGGTATAATGCACTTTATTTTTAACATTCATAAAAGGTGGCCACTAAAGCCCCGCTTTTCCCTAGATATTTTATACATGTTTAATATTGCGCGATGAAGTACAGCTACCAACGTTTTAGAAAAGCAAAAGAAAAGTTTCTCAATAACTTCCTTGCCTTTTTGGACTAATTCTCCAAACCACTCTGAAAAACGTAAACCCTTTTTTCACGTGGACACTCACGGTTGCGTGTGCGACAACACCATCGTCACTTTGGGGATACCTGCTCGTAGCGAAGGCCTGGATGAGACACGTGACTTGCAACTTTCGTTGACATCCGTCTGAATCCTTGTGGAATGCAGGGCGCTCGTTGGTCGGGAGACAATACTCATTTCGCGCGGTTTTCTGTTGATTAATTACCTATGCATCCTTAATCCTTGCGTTTAGACACTGACCTGTTTCTGTATCAGACTGAGACATTTTCTTTAGAAGAACTTATTTTCTAGCAAACCGTGAACGTGAAGATCTGTTGTGTCCAACATTTCCGCGTCACTGCATTTCTCAAAAGCCATTTAGCGAAAACAAAGCGGGGGGAAAAAAGTGCGCACAACTGAGCTATATGATAGTATAATCAAAGACGTATGAGGCATCATATAACTGAGTGGCGAACAGCTATTTTAGACAACCAATTAGTCACGGTCCTTTCATTATATTGGTCGAAATCGTGGATGCCCGTACTAACGAGCACAGTTGCGAAATGAACTGCACTTGACAATGATTATTTTTATGGGTGCCTCTCATTGCCATCCTTAATTCGGGGATGGGGTGGGGGATGAGGCGGAAACCTTGTCCGCACGAGGATCGATTTAAAAGATGTGCTCCAACATCTGGAGCACTGGAAATTCCTCATTAAAGTGACTCCAATCATCTCGGCTGTAGGCCTATTAGTGCAAAGCAGTCTGACTCTGTGTCAATGTCGCAATTGATTGGGACGTTGAAGTATCACCCTGCGTAGATTTCCTTAGTTTGAAGGTTGCTTCAATTTCCCACGATCAAAGGATGCTGATCGATATCTAATTGTACCGTTTCCCTCTTCTCTTCGATTTGTGGAGACAAACGAAATTTACATGCGCAGAACAGCGCTACATTTAGAAACAAAGACAGGACAAATATCTCGTATGAATCTCTGTTCTCGTTTTTCTATTACGTAATCGATATACCTTTTTCCCATGGTGTCCAGGTGTGTCATTGAACGTACAAGTCTGATATTAAGCCCTATGAAAGAAAGTAGCCTCGACCATCTTGTGTCAGTAGATGAAGGTCAGCTTTGGTGCTTTTTGTGGTGCTGCCTTATTAAACTTCGATCACATTGTTATGCCCACCTGAAGGACGATGTCACGGACAAATTGCATTCTCACGTGCCAATTAAGCGTCGTTTCGACTTCAGCGTTTAGGCTACTCTTTTATCTTCATTTCTGCATCGATCAGAATGCAGAGAGGTTCAATTACAACATAAAAAATGAAAGGAAATTTAAAAAATATGCAGAAAGAAAAGAAGAAAGGAAGTGAGGGAGGAAGAAAATGACAAACTCTTGTTCAGATCAAGAGACCAAGAAATGTTTGGGAGAAAGGAGAAATTCGGTATGATATCTTACTGGCCAATCATGGGGTCGCTGATTTTGATTTTTGTTTGATTGTTAAGTGAATGTGGTGATGTTTCTTGGGGTTGTGCACGGGATGTGGTGGCCAGTGTGTTGTTGCGCGTGAGTTGGGCTTGATTATCCAGGGTGGCTTGAACACATTGGAATCTGAGTGACCTGACCAGGTCACCATGCCCCCATGTACTGCTGTGATTGCCTCGCTGAGCTACTGGATCAGGCTCCCGCCGTTACCCTCGGCACATTCATAGAGGACGAACTCTAATAAACTTTTGTTCGAACTGCCTGCAGTGTAAATCCTGTTTCTTCGTTTTTAACTGTTTTCCCTCCGAAGGGTTTTCGCTGTGTTTGATGACTTTCAATCATTCACGTCTTTGAAGCTGAGTGCACAAATGATAGAAATAACTTTAAAACGTTCTATAAGTTATGACGATAAAAACTATTTCATGCCAACAGAAATGGCCAGCATCAGCCTCCCCCAAAACTCAATCGTTTCTTCACAGGTAAGCATCTCGTCGTCGGACGTCAAACCAACTGTCCATTCATAACTTCTCCGACCAGCCGCCACGCTTCCCTCTGATCATAACGCCTGCCTCGTCACGTGCTTCCCATTCACAGCTGACGACAACAGCTGTGCACGTAGCTTTCTCTCGTCATTAGTGCACTGCCAAGCGGGCATGTTGATATTCTTCAGGTGGACTGTTCAGGTCAACAGCGACTAGTGAATAATCTATTCCCGTGAAACTTAAAACTGCAACCATTCTGCGGCTGGTAAATCTCAGTTTTATTAGTCATCACGATATTCCTCTTTGAAACAGAATTGCTCGTTCGTTGAAAGGACAGCCTGAATTAATGCTCAGCCGAGTCCATTTACACATGTGGCATGGCTGCATCGAGGATTGCTTCTCCCGAGAGGTTCCATGTGCTACACCATGCAGACGCCGTTCACCTTTTAACCAATAACGAATTAAATCTGCAAGGTTTCCGCAGGTCTTTAGCGGGAGTTACCCCACGTTTGTCTGTAGGACTGAGTGAACCTGCACCTAGGAGGAATGGTTGCAAGTTGCTACAGCCCATCAAATGACCAAGGATGATAACAAAAGAGCCTTTTATCGCTGAAACGTGGTACTCTCCTATGATCAACTGCAAGTCTACGGTTTGATCGATTTGCTTCAACCGCCTATTGAGCAGGTATAGTGGTAGCCCGCTGCACACATGCATGCATACAATGCACGCGTACACAAGCACACATACACACACACAGAGGTAAGTACACTTACATGCATACCATGCACACAAACATGCAAATCATACACACAAACATGCAGCACACACACACACACACACACCATGCACACACACACACACACACACACACCATGCACACACACACACACACACACATACACACACACACACACACACCATGCACACAGGTATGCAAACAAAGCTCCGGCAACATCTGCAGCTAACTTAGGGCCCGGTCACACCGCCCGAACTTTGTTGGAGCGTTCCTTGAACGGTAGGGAGAGGGGGCCGAATTTTGACAACGCTCGTCACCGCGCACAAAATGGAAAAAAAAATCGAAAACACGGGCGTTGCCTTAGCGGTGCACCGCTGAAGCCAGCGTTGTTTTAGCGTTGGTTTAACGGTAGCGAGCGTTGGTTTAGCGGTGGACCGAGCGTTGATAGAGCGGCGTTCTGCGAAATTTAATTATAATCATAATAATAATAATAATAGCCATAATCTTTCTTTCACGTTGACATTGCTCATGTATTATACCGCTTTTGACTACGGAGCTGAACGGATCGAAGTTCTGATAGATCTAGAAGTCGATATTTCATCATGCCACGTGAACAAAAGAAGAATAAGGCTGCTGATGAAGGTAATCACCAATGAAAATGTGTGAAATTTAATGATAATCATAATAATAATAATAACCATAATCTTTCTTTCACGTTGACATTGCTCATGTATTATTCATTTGTTATATATTTTGCAGACTCTGATGACGAGCCCGAGGAGGCCCTGACACAGGACCAGCCTGACAATGGAGAGCTAGCCCCTGGTGATGACCAACCTGAGGAGAGCCGTGTTGCTGCTGGTGCTGAAGGTAATTATAATGTGCTGTATGCAATGAAAAATCAATACAAATTGATCTCAATAATATATGTTTCATTTATACATTTATTATTTTTATTTAATTGTTATATTTTTCAGACTCTCAGCACCCACACTTCGAGAGGGACGATGAACAGCGTCAGCCTCAGAAGAAGTCTCGCCGCAAGGCCCTCCTGCTCGACAATGATACTCAGGAGCAACTCATCGAGTGGGTCCGGGAGCGCGAACTTTTGTGGAGGAAGAGGGTCACCGACTACAAGGATACAAATAAGAAGACGGAGCTTTGGACCAGAAAGGCAAGAGAGCTGGACATTGAGGAGGGAGCTGAAGCTTTGAGCTTTAATAAACAGCATTTTGTTAAACTATGCTTGACTAGTTTATTTATTGGAACTTATAACTAACAAAAATCCTCAAGTATTAAACAAGACATGTTTTAACCCATTAAATCCCAGGCTATTTTTGGGGTCTACCTCTTTGACTTGTGTGTGTTGTTCGTCCGTCGAGTCGACGAGTACCACTCCTCAGTGTTCTGCACAGTGTTCATTTGATAGCCACCATTCTCTCCTGCCAGTCAACTGATCCTGCTGGGGAGTTGCACCAATGCATGAGTAGGTTTCGCTGCCTCTTGCCATCACGCGAGGCTGTGTTGGGGCCTTGCACAACGATAGTGTCCACCAAGTTCCGTCCCTCTCTCCATGCCCCAGGCTGCAGGTTCCCATCTGGTTGTGCACGGTCCACAGTCTGTTCTGGAGCACTGGATAGCGGGTGCGCATCAGGTTGTGGAGGATGCAGCAAGCTTCCACGATGGTTTTGACAGTTTCGTGGTGATGTTGCATGGTGGTGAGCAGAATCTAGAACATGTTGGCCAGGATGCCGAAGGCGTTCTCTACTACGCGTCTCGCCCTGGACAGCCGATAGTTGAAGATGCGCTCTTCATGGGTGAGGTTTCTGGTGCTGCACGGCTTCATGAGGTAGATTCGCAGTGAGAAGGCGTCATCACCGATGATGAAGTAAGGCACATCCTGATTGTCATTGGGTAGGGGGTCTGGCTGAGGAAAAACAAGAATCCTGTTCTGGTCCAGCCCACGATGGAGATCACTTTCGTTGTAGATCTGAGCGTCTGAGAATGAGCCATTGCCTGAGACGTCAATGTAGGTGAACTTGTAGTCAGCATGAACCATGGCAAACAGGATCACGCTGTAAAAGCCTTTGTAGTTGTAGAACTCTGAGCCAGAGTTAGGAGGAGCTTTACATGCCACGTGCTTGCCATCAATGGCACCAACTGTGTGGGGAAAGTTCCACCTCTGGTACCATTGGTCAGCCAGGTCTCTCCATCCTTGTTCAGTTGTTGGGCAACCAATAATTCATCTGTGTACTCCTCAATGATGACCTTTACCACATCTCTGACTACCAAACTCATGGTGTTGTGGGGAACCCTCCAGGCGTATTGCATGTTTCTGTAGGTGTTACCAGTGGCCAGGTGCCGTAGGGTGATTGCCACTTTGAGACCAGGTTCCAGGCTTGCTCGGTAATTGGTGTCTTGCTTGGTCAATCTGGGGGTCAGCCTCTGTACAACTTCATCAAACATGGCTGGTGGCATCCTCATGAAGTGCTGGAAGGTTTGTGGAACCTCATTCCTCAGCTCCACCATCAGCTTGTCATACAGTCCATGTTCAGGCCTTTTCAGTATCCACTGTCTGACCCACACTCTGTCTCTTCGTCTTCTCTCTCTTCTCCTTCTGTCAGTAGCTTGTTGCAATCTGAGAAGGTTCTCATTCTGCTGCTGGACTAGTGCACCAATTATAGCAAGTCTCTCAGCATCCATGGTAGTACAACTTTGAACAAATTCGATCAACGGCAGCTCGATTCCAAATTGGACTCCTGGTCCATTTCTCCCCGTATTTGTAGCCAAATTCTGGTCCCGCTCCGACACCTCCATACCAACGCCAAACCAAAGTTCATCACTGCAATGGATCGCTGCTTCAACGCCCGACACCGTTCCAGCAATCCCGTGTCCGCTCGTGAAACGCTTACAACTGCTCCACCAAAGTTTAATCACCGCTCGGGCAAAGCTGGCGAAGCAGCGGTGGTCCAGCGTTCAAGATTTCTGCGTTGACCTAGCGGACCCAAGCGTCCACGAACTTGCGTTTAGCGGTGCTAAACTTTGACTGGGCGTTGTTGAAGCGGTGATGAACTTTACCAGAGCGGAACATTGCCCGCTCCTCACCGCTCGCAATATTTTGTGCAACTCAAAACTTTCGGAACGGTAGGAGGGACCATGAGCGGTGGCCGAGCGTATACGGCGTTGCTTTAACGGGGGCCAACGGTCGTGCACGGTAACGAGCGGTGATGACTTTTTTTCAACGCTCCAGGAACGCTCCAGCAAAGTTCGTGCGGTGTGACCGGCGCTTAAGTTGATGCCAAGCGTCATTCTCTGCATTCCCTTGGACTACACCAGCAAGGCCGAGAGGGGGATCCGGGTGTTTGGGCAACTCGGGGTCTCCATACTTCACTGCCCAGGCTTGCGCCCTGGAGAGGACATTCCAGCCTCGCTGCTAGCGTGGAACCAACACGGAAGTTGACAGTCTACGGATTATAAGTCTCATTCGGATTGGGGTAGGATACGGGGTGCCATGGGTCAACTTTGACGATGGGAGGACTCTTTAGTCCTATTGGTCGACTAACGCCGCGCTCAAGGCATCTCTCTCTCCTCAAGGCCCTACACGGGCCACGCGACCACGTGGTGGGTGGGGCCGTGAAGGGGGTTGAGGAGAGGGGGCTGACCGGCTTGAGGCGGGCGTTAGTCGACCAATAGGACTAAAGAGTCCTCCCATCGTCAAAGTTGACCCATGGCACCCCGTATCCTACCCCAATCCGAATGAGACTTATAATCCGTAGACTGTCAACTTCCGTGTTGGTTCCACGCTAGCAGCGAGGCTGGAATGTCCTCTCCAGGGCGCAAGCCTGGGCAGTGAAGTATGGAGACCCCGAGTTGCCCAAACACCCGGATCCCCCTCTCGGCCTTGCTGGTGTAGTCCAAGGGAATGCAGAGAATGACGCTTGGCATCAACTTAAGCGCCGGTCACACCGCACGAACTTTGCTGGAGCGTTCCTGGAGCGTTGAAAAAAAGTCATCACCGCTCGTTACCGTGCACGACCGTTGGCCCCCGTTAAAGCAACGCCGTATACGCTCGGCCACCGCTCATGGTCCCTCCTACCGTTCCGAAAGTTTTGAGTTGCACAAAATATTGCGAGCGGTGAGGAGCGGGCAATGTTCCGCTCTGGTAAAGTTCATCACCGCTTCAACAACGCCCAGTCAAAGTTTAGCACCGCTAAACGCAAGTTCGTGGACGCTTGGGTCCGCTAGGTCAACGCAGAAATCTTGAACGCTGGACCACCGCTGCTTCGCCAGCTTTGCCCGAGCGGTGATTAAACTTTGGTGGAGCGGTTGTAAGCGTTTCACGAGCGGACACGGGATTGCTGGAACGGTGTCGGGCGTTGAAGCAGCGATCCATTGCAGTGATGAACTTTGGTTTGGCGTTGGTATGGAGGTGTCGGAGCGGGACCAGAATTTGGCTACAAATACGGGGAGAAATGGACCAGGAGTCTATTTGGGAATCGAGCTGCCGTTGATCGAATTTGTTCAAAGTTGTACTACCATGGATGCTGAGAGACTTGCTATGATTGGTGCACTAGTCCAGCAGCAGAATCAGAACCTCCTCAGATTGCAACAAGCTACTGACAGAAGGAGAAGAGAGAGAAGAAATAGAGTGTGGGTCAGACAGTGGATACTGAGAAGGCCTGAACATGGACTGTATGACAAGCTGATGGTGGAGCTGAGGAATGAGGATCCACAAGCCTTCCAGCATTTCATGAGGATGCCACCAGCCATGTTTGATGAAGTTGTACAGAGGCTGACCCCCAGATTGACCAAGCAAGACACCAATTACCGAGCTAGTCTGGAACCTGGTCTCAAAGTGGCAATCACCCTACGGCACCTGGCCTCTGGTAACACCTACAGAAACATGCAATACGCCTGGAGGGTTCCCCACAACACCATCTGTTTGGTAGTCAGAGAAGTCGTAAAGGTCATCATTGAGGAGTACACAGATGAATTATTGGTGTGCCCAACAACTGAACAAGGATGGAGAGACCTGGCTGACCAATGGTACCAGAGGTGGAACTTTCCCCACACAGTTGGTGCCATTGATGGCAAGCACGTGGCCTGTAAAGCTCCTCCTAACTCTGGCTCAGAGTTCTACAACTACAAAGGCTTTTACAGCGTGATCCTGTTTGCCATGGTGGATGCCTACTACAAGTTCACCTACATTGACGTCTCAGGCAATGGCTCATCCTCAGACGCTCAGATCTACAACGAAAGTGATCTCCATCGTGGGCTGGACCAGAACAGGATTCTTGCTTTTCCTCAGCCAGACCCCCTACCCAATGACAATCAGGATGTGCCTTACTTCATCATCGGTGATGACGCCTTCTCACTGCGGACCTACCTCATGAAGCCGTACAGCACCAGAAACCTCACCCATGAAGAGTGCATCTTCAACTATCGGCTGCCCAGGGCGAGACGCATAGTAGACACCGCCTTCGGCATCCTGGCCAACAGGTTCCAGATTCTGTTCACCACCATGCAACATCATCACACGTGAAACTGTCAGAACCATCGTGGAAGCTTGCTGCATCCTCCACAACCTGATACGCACCCGCTATCCAGTGCTCCAGAACAGACTTGTGGAGCGTGCACAACCAGATGGGCACCTGCAGCCTGGGGCATGGAGAGAGGGACGGAACTTGGTGGACACTATCGTTGTGCAAGGCCCCAACACAGCCTCGCGTGATGGCAAGAGGCAGCGAAACCTACTCATGCATTGGTGCAACTCCCCAGCAGGATCAGTTGACTGGCAGGAGAGAATGGTGGCTATCAAATGAACACTGTGCAGAACACTGAGGAGTGGTACTCGTCGACTCGACGAACGAACAACACACACAAGTCAAAGAGGTAGACCCTAAAAATAGCCTGGGACTTAATGGGTTAAAACATGTCTTGTTTAATACTTGAGGTTTTTTGTTAAAGTTAGAAGTTCCAATAAATAAAGTAGTCAAGCATAGTTTTTAAAAATGCTGTTTATTAAAGCTCAAAGCTTCAGCTCCCTCCTCAATGTCCAGCTCTCTTGCCTTCTGGTCCAAAGCTCCGTCTTCTTATTTGTATCCTTGTATTCGGTGGCCCCCTTCCTCCACAAAAGTTCGTGCTCCCGGACCCACTCGATGAGTTGTTCCTGAGTATCATTGTCGAGCAGGAGGGCCTTGCGGCGAGACTTCTACTGAGGCTGACGCTGTTCATCGTCCCTCTCCAAGTGTGGGTGCTGAGAGTCTGAAAAATATAACAATTAAATAAAATAATAAATGTATAAATGAAACATACATTATTGAGATCAATTTGTATTGATTTTTCATTGCATACAGCACATTATAATTACCTTCAGCACCAGCAGCAACACGGCCCTCCTCAGGTTGGTCATCACCAGGGGGTAGCTCCTCATCGTCAGGCTGGTCCTGTGTCAGGGCCTCCTCGGGCTCGTCATCAGAGTTTGCAAAATATATAACAAATGAATAATACATGAGCAATGTCAACGTGAAAGAAAGATTATGGTTATTATTATTATTATGATTATCATTAAATTTCATACATTTTCATTGGTGATTACCTTCATCAGCAGCCTTCCTCTACTTTTGTTCACGTGGCATGATGAAATATCGACTTCTAGATATATCAGAACTTCGATCCGTTCAGCTCCGTAGTCAAAAGCGGTATAATACATGAGCAATGTCAACGTGAAAGA
>JAWQFJ010028318.1:106975-139204 GCA_034096865.1 Theodoxus fluviatilis | reverse complement strand
GTCTTAGTTGGTTAGTCAGTCATCAGCAAGTAAAATAGTTTGTGAGTCGCTCAAATTGATGGCTTGCTCGTGCTTTAGTTTCTACACACTCACACATCCCGCTGTGGGCCGTTTTCCACACTTGTTCCTGGCACCGCGTCCTGCAGGAGCACTTGTTTCTAAAGACGCCGCGTTGTCAGTGGACTTTTCAACTGATCATTCCAGACTCTGCTACTGCCATCATGGCTGCCAGTGCAATGTGCCTCCTTGTCGTCGTCGTCGTCGTTGCCGTCGTCCTCCCCTCCCCCCTGTCCGAGAAGCAGGACCTGCCCTCGCCTCGCTCTGTGGACGTGGCTCAGAGAGAGTCGCTGGAGATGGAAAAGGATGCCATCTTGGACAGTAGTGAGAACAAGGACGTGGAGGAGGAGACCCGATTACGCAAGCGTGTCTTGCCCTTAGGCCTTTTCGCAGTCGTTCAATCGCTTAAAATTATCGGGCTAATTGCTCAAAGTGAGTAGCCTTTTCCTATTAGGAATTTCCATTTTATCATTCAATTCCATTCGGCTTTGCACTAACATGTCTGGGTGTAGCCATATGAAGAATTCTCATCGAAAACTTAAGAGGGTGAAGAAAGTCTTTACCCCACGGCCACAGCGCCTCGTAATCTAGCAGAGACGGCCAGACAGAACAAATTCAGCTACCAGCTTTGTGAATGCGCGCGCATGCGTGTGTGTGTGTGTGTTTGTGTGTGTGTGTGTGTGTGTGAGTGTGTATGTGTGATATATATATATATATATATTATATATATATATATATATATATATATATATATATAATATATATTATATATATATATATATAGATATATATAGAGAGAGAGAGAGAGAGAGAGAGAGAGAGAGAGAGAGAGAGAGAGAGAGAACGATATGTTCATGTTGGAAATATCTTGTTAAATAGTTTTGGCTAATATCGTCATACATATGGCAGGTAGAGAAAAATTTGGCGCTTTTCTCAATTTGGTCACAGATTGAACAATTCATGCCAGAATTATCATTTTTTCTTGGCCATGAATAATTCATTTTCAGGTCATTACATCCCAAACGGAAGTGAATATAAGCATCGCTGAATTTCTTTGTCTATACAAGACAACTCTTGCTCACATTCACTTAACATTTTAAAAGTTTTATTTAAAAAAGCATATGTGTTGTTTGTGTTCAGCTTAGAGGTCCATTCTTGTAGGGTAGCAGTCCTGCAATATGTGTATGGATGCCACGGGGTGCAAGATAAGGGGAATGGGTTCTTTTGTTTGCGGCAGCAACTGCACCCAATGGCTTCCATTGGCCCATGTGTAATCTGCTCGTATTTTTTACACAGGTAAAGGCTTAGTAAGGGCTCAGTTACACCTAAACCGGGGGTCAGTTTTGTGTCCACTACCACAACAGCTAAATATTGATGGATTGTGTTCAAACTTGGCCTATGGAAAGGTTATTAGTTTTACTTCTGTATTATATACAGTTTTAATTAATAAAATGTTTGCAAAGATATGATAAATTAATTAAATAAAAAAATTAAACGGAACGCGCCGAATGAACGGTAAGGTCAAGTTGGGAAAAATATCTTAAAACACAGTCAACTGAACAGAAAAAAACTCTACAAATCTACAGACAATACTTGTATCTGGCTTGTGAACCTCAAATACAGTTGCTGCTGGGTAATTTTATCAATTTAGTGATGGGGCCTGTCCGACACTTTTTTTAAAACAAAAACTCAATTGATGCACATCCCTCTAATTAAAACGTAGAGTACACAGACTTAAAATTGAGGATCACGAGCCAGCCCTATGTGTAAGTAGAATACACACAAAGGTTGAGGTCAATATCTTAAAAAACAAAAAAAGTTATGCTGTCCAAAGCGGTCGAATAGTGTATTTTTCGGACATAATCCATGGTGACGGCCAAAAAACACAAATCTACTCACAGTGGCTGGCCTCTGCTTGCTTAATATCCACCTGCCATGTAAAGAACTCCCTCCACTTCAACCAGTTCTTCTTCTCTTCCCAGTCTCCTCAATCTATGTGCTCTTCTAAACTCCTTGGAGGACATCTTGGCCTGGCACTGAGCAGAAAAAATCCGCTGTGTGTCTTTGTCCGCAAGGAATTTCAGAAAGAAACGTCCTGGAGTAATGTCCATGGTCTCCAAAATGTCCTTAATTCTCCCTGCTCCATCATTTTAGATGCACACAGCCAGGGCAACAGCTGTTCTCACCACTGTTAATCCATGCATCTTGGTTTTGGGACAGTACTTCCAAATTAGATTGTTGGTGCTTTCGTTGGCATTTTGCGTGTACCCGTCCAGGCACCTTGACAGCAACTCTGTATTGGCCAGGTCCTTGAATGACATCCATCACAGCAACTGGCAGACCTCCTTTGTGCTTGTACTGGTCCAGCTTGTTGGCATTCCGTGCTTTGATGTAGGGGCACCACTCGCCACAGAAGTTGTGTGTGGGGTTGTCGTCTGTAGAACGTTTGTGTAAGTACACAGCCCACACAGCTTTCCTCATTTTAACAAGGTCACCCTTGTTGTCTCTTATGGCATTGCCATAATGCTGCTGTATTTTGCCTATCTGGTTATCAGTCAGTCTTCCTTTCCCGCCTATGGTCTTGCCATCCTCCAGTCGCCTCCCTTTCATGCTGTTTTTCAGGATGCGTAGGCGTGTACCCATCCGTTTCTGAACGTGACTAACACACTCAATTTTTACAATATTCACGTCACCATAGGGTTTGGAGTCACACACTTTTTTTTAATTGTTGACGTCCCCATCCCGAACGAATCTGGTATAGCGCAGCTGGTACTGTTCCACAGATCTGCTGAAGATGTCGACCGCAATGCGAGATTCCATAGATCCTGATGATCCCTCATGCGTTCTTGTACACACAGCAACATGGTCCTTTTGCCACTTCCGATACCTGGAAAACAGCAACAAACCTGATCTTTTTACATTTTGTATATATATTATATACTGTATGTGCATACAAAATAAAAAAGGTGGGTGGGCGCCGGTTGGGGTGGGGGTTGGGGGTGTATGGTACAGACGACTATTTTTCACTATTATATTTTTTACGTAATGCAAATAACCACATCCACTTGCTTTTATTCTGAAACAGCATCCATGGAATTTGTTTTGGTGGATTAGTCTGCGTTGAAATCAGTTTGGTTTCCTTTACGCACCCAATGTACACATTTCACAACACTCAAAAACTCACCTCTCAAATGTGGGATCCTGAGTGTTCCAGTAGTCACAGGACTTGCAACTTTTGCTGAGAGTATCAGCATCCAGTACTTTTTCAGTGTCACAGTCAATGCAGACACATACTCCTATGAGTGAGGTGTGTCCTCTAGTCAGTTATGTCCCATCAAGAGACATATCGGATTCTCGGACAGGATCCTCCGTTACTTCAGCCATGGCGTACTCTTTCTTTGCCGATTCGGTCATGCCAGTTTTCTGCACAGCTACAGCTGCTTTTGATACTGTTTTTTTAACCTTGTTGTTTGAAGGTTTTCTCACTGGATGGGGAAGGTTCATGACGCCACAGAAAGTCTGAAGTTCTGCATGGTCGCCACCAGCACAACGCATAGCAAAACAGGCGCGTCTGTTCACAGATGACACCTTTAAATTGCCCACCTCAATAGGTGGACGTGAAGAGAATGACTTTTGTTCATCACACTTCTCACTCTCACACAAAAAAGCAAAGTCACTTGCCAAGCCTTTTCTGCCTATTTAAAACAGTTTTACATTGTGACCACAAAAACTTGCGCGCGAGCTGGGCAGAAATGTTTCTGTTCAAAATATCCACATCAATTATCCGGTTCCTCTCCAATAGTTCATCACTTTCAAGATCATCATCTTCATCACCCTCCACCTCTCTGTAACTGGAATCATAATTACTTTCTGATTCACTTGAATCACTGGACGGCAGCTTGTACAAGTTCAAAAGTTTCCTTTCTGAACATGTGGGCGTGGCACTTTGCAAAATCGTGTCTTCAGCATCAGGTACAATGTCAACAGTTTCTGCATTTTCATTCAATACCATGGGTTGAATTCCAGACGATGTTGATTCACTGGACTTGTTTTGCTTCTTCGCGTGCTGATTCCCAGTAAATTTACGTTTCTTTCTCTTCGTGCCCCGCAGTTTGGCATCAGAAGGCATTCTGACAGCCTTCACCGATGTAAACCTCACAAAACCTTGAAAAAATAGCTGAAAAACCTTCGAAACACGCTCTCAGTTGCAGAATTCTAGAAAACGGAAGTGGTTGTTTGCAGGGAGCATTCATTATGTCCCTTGAATAGAGAGCAGCTTATTATTTTGTGCGAATGCTGTAAGCCTGAAAATCGACAGTTGAGGATGAAAATGGCGTCTGTAGCGTTCAGACCCCATTCACTTAAAAATTTATAAAAAAACAAAGTTTATTTTTATTTAAAAAAGGAAGATTGTGTGAGAAAATGTATTCATTTTGCTACTTAAAACACTCAAATACTAAGTATAACAAAAATAAGTAATTTTTTTCAAAATTTCAGCAATTAAACAGAAGCCCAAACCAAAGGCACCATACCTGGATGGACCGGTTGGATTCTTCCCCAACCATACCTATTGGAATTAAATGATTCTGACACAGTGTTTCCCCACCGTGCACAGGCCTGAACGTGTAAGTACACAACTTTCAACATATCTTGGAGCCTACTCAAAAGACCTAGCTTCTTCTGAATGCGCTACAAATATGTGCTGTCAACATAATCAAAGATCTTCTCAAAATCATCTACACGCAGAGTAGAGCTTGCAACAACCTTCGCCATACACATATTTTACAGCTATCTATCTATATATATATATACGGTTTCGTGTCCCTCTTTCCATCCTTCTGTCTGTCCGACCGCTCAATGCGTTTGGCCGCCGATGCACGGATCTCTGCAAAATTTGGCATGTCGCTCCCCCGTGACTGAATGGGGGTAGTCATTAGGTTTTGGAAAGCGTACCTCCGACCGTTCCAGAGATATTCCCTCTGGTACTTTTTAGTCATGGGACTGTTGACGGCAAAGGGAGGCAACTTGGCTCCAACGTGTGCTTCGTGAGAGGGTAAAGGGAGGCAACTCGGCTCCAAAGTGTGCTTTGTGCTGTATGAGGTTTTACGGGTCCGAGCTCGCTCATCTCATCACGGGTTGATGTTTGGTGAATGTGAGTGAAAAGGTGGAGATGGGATAAGATGGAGACGGGATAAGGTGGAGACTGGAAAAGGTGGAGACGGGAAAAGGTGGAGACGGGAAAAGGTGGAGACAGGAAAAGGTGGACATGGGAAAAGAAGGACACGGGAAAAGGAAGAGATGGGAAAAGGTGGAGATAAGAACAGGTGGAGATGGAAACAAGTGGAGACAGAAAAAGGTGGAGACGGGAACAGGTGGAGACGGTAAAAGGTGGAGACGGGTAAACCATCTAGTAGAATATAAGGCGAATATATGGTCAATTGTGGCTTGGTTTGTACGAAAACGCACTTGCTCGAAACTGATTTTGTTTGCTTCTTCAGCCCCAGAACACAAACGATCGGTCAGGATGGAACATGAAAAGCTTTCTTACGTTACTCAATAAGGAAATACAACTGTACTGTTTTCGGGTTTAACTTATCAGCTGATTTAAAGATAGGGGTTATTGTAGAGTGACACCAGGTGCGAGGAAACTCCTGCCTTTTGTATACTGTCAAGAATAACTCTGTGAGAAATGGAACAATAAGGCTGCCAGATAGTCTCAGATTTCTCCTCCTCACGGGAGTGAGAGATAGAGAGAAAAAGAGAGACAAATAGTGAGAGTAAGAGACAGAGAGAGACAGAGAGTGTGTGTGTCTGTGTCCCTGTCTGTGTGTCAATTACATTCTTGATTTGTCTGCATGCTTGAGAGCTTATGATTGGTTAAGTGGGCTTGTGTAAATGTATATGTTTTTTATGTGTGTGTGTGCAATAATGTCTGCGTGTTTGTCTGTGTGATTTTCTTACTCTCATCCCATGCCCTTGGCGTTAATTACACGCGTATTGTCTTTTCTTTCCACATTGTCATTTGTCTCATATGTGCGGGGTTTTTCCCACTTTCCCCAGAAAAACTGCACCGGAGTTTACGGACAGAGTCCTCCAAGGATGCCGAGGAACACTGACACGTGCTAGCAAGAATCCACGCTGACTTCCCTTTCCCCTGCATCTGGGACATTCTCTTTCTTCCTTTAGTGGGTCAAAAGACGAGACTGTAATTTTGGAAGGGTGGTGTAGATGTAACCCTGATGTGTTTGTTCTTGTCCCGGAGCCTACGAAATTCCATTTGCTGACATTTTCAGTGCTATACCTTCTGTTGCGAATACCAGAACACCCATGCTAAAGAATGTGCAAAACAAGATGTGAAACTGTCTTTGCAAAGAAATCTAAAAGTGTTCACTCCTATCCTCCCATTAACTCAGCACATGCTGGTGCTATCTCCTCATATTCCACCGCCTTTCCAAACGGTGCAGATGTCTGGGTCCCGTGATGAATAAAATTGTATTTGCCTTCGCCCTAATGCTGGTTTTTTTTTCTGCTGCTGTCTGAAATGTCATCAGCCTTTTCTTATTTTTTTTCTCCATTTGATTAGCAGTTAACACATTACCGCCTGTTTCCAGGTAAAATCGTGAATGGGTGTGCGTGCGTGCGTGTGTATGTGTGTGTGTGTGTGTGTGTGTGTGTGTGTGTGTGTGTACTTCGATGTTGGGAGTTCTGTCTTCCCAAGATGTCTTCGTTAATATGCGGAAGCACTGCAGATAGAACTGATCAAGAATCCTGAGTTGCCTGCGGTATAATGTCCAAGTTTCACAGCCGTAGAGCAGCGATGTCAGGACAGCGACCATTATAGACTGCGATCATAGTTGGGATGGTGAGCCCTCCCTCGCTCCACCCTCGACTCCAAAGCCGTCTGAAGGTGTCGCGTGCCACCCCGATTTTTATTAATAAAAATGTCTAGGAACCAAATTTGTCACTAATGCTACGATGCATTAGTTCAAATTAAGTGGATGGTGGAGGCTTTTCTCTAAAAAGTCTCTTTGCCACACTGCTGACATACAAACATGAATGAACAGACACTTGAAGCGGACACTGAGGCAGAAGGATTAAATTCAAACAATCGAATTTATTTATACAATCCAACATGAATAATAACCAATGAGCAAACAACCAATATGCAAACCAATTAAACTCCAAACAAACAATATGCAAACCCCAAACAAATATTTCTACAATAACAATTTAGACAAACAATCTGCGCAGTACAATTACACCACAATACGAGTAACGTGAGCTTCAATGGGGGAAAACTACTGGCTTCAAACAAGCGCAGGTTCCCGGTAAGCGCGTGACAGAAATACACAAAAAGGACAATTTACTTTCACCGATTCAAATACAAACTCTCGCCAAAACAGTGCGGCTCAGACAAGGGGGAAAAACCAAGTGCTCCCGGCCAAGGGACGCTTCCACCTACATGATTATGAAAGACCGACACCTAAGCTCCGCCCTCCCGGGTCGGAGTACAAAAGATCAACGAATCAGAGAGAACGCCATCTCTCTTTCATCCAAACTCCGCCCAACTGGGTCGGAGTGCAAAAGATCAAAGATCCGAAAGACCGCCACTCTCTCTAGATCAAAGACTCGCTCTAAAAAGAGACCGACCGTGGTCTCACCCATCGAAATTCAAAGAACGCCAAAACTTCGCTCTACCAAAAAGGGACAGTCGTGCCCTCATACAATGACTTTCGAACTCTACTAAATTCCAAATAACAAAGATTGAAACTTCAATCAGGTTGAACTTTTCTTCACAAATCCAAAACTACGCCCTTTCGGGTATAAGGATCTAAATTCTTCACAAATCCAAAACTACGCCCTTTAGGGTATAAGGATTTAAATTCTTCACAAATCCAAAACTACGCCCTTTCGGGTATAAGGATCTAAATTCTTCACAAATCCAAAACTACGCCCTTTCGGGTATAAGGATCTAAATTATTCACAAATCCAAAACTACGCCCTTTTGGGTATAAGGATTTAAATTATTGCCGTTTTCATGGCTATAAAAGACACGTACCACCTCACGCGTTCGTCTAAATGACAAAGACCGAACAAACATCCTGTTTCCCTCCACGCCCGAGACACACCACACCTATAGCGTTAAACACAGCGCAATTTTACCTTTAGGACCCAAATACGAAATGACTTCTCAAGATAGAAGAATTACCCATTTCCGACATGAAGAAAACGATGTCAATCAATACCGAATCCGAATGAGAATGAATAAGTTTGTCTTACCAGATTGCTGGGAAAAGTCCCCTCTCACGGAACTGTCCAGACAAAAGTGTCCTCTCACTAGACACGCAGAGAAGTGTCCACTCTCACTGGACAAAGCAGGAACACTCAAACACGAACAGGAGCACTGGCAACCTCGCACCCCCCTGGGAGAGAGAACGGCAGGATTTCTCCTTGTCGTTACGCGACACCCGTAGACTCCACAGGAAAACACTTAGCGACCAGCAGCACCCTGCCCACGCACAAGCGCTCACACCCCTATGGCGCAAGACACTCGACACACCCCCAGAAGCGAGAAGGTGGACCCCAACTGGGTCGGAAACTGCACCCTCGAAACTCCCAGACGATGATGAAGGTATCCGTAGCCTTTCACAGGTTGACTTCACACATTTCTCACTCAGCAAACTGCCACTGGGTTGTAGCAGGGAAAAACACGTGGCACTTCCAAATCCACACAGAGAGGTAGCGTCTCCCGACGCTGGCTGCTGACATATGTGGGTAGTCTGGGCGGGAAATCTGCAGCGTTATCCTGCTGCAGGATGACGAACAGGCTGGCGCTCCTGCATCAGGGAAGTTGAGGACTGGTACCTCCGTTGGTGTCACAACCTTGGCAGGTCGAAGTGAAGAATGGCCCTCCTCTTCTCGAGAGGAAAAGCCCCACCCGGTCCCAAAGCAGACCGTTGAGTACTGTGCCTCTCCTCGGTGGGAAAAGAAGCGTGGTTGATCTCAGTAGACCATTGAAGAAGGGAAAGCCTCTCCTCGGTGAGAAGAGAAGCGTGGTTGATCTCCGTAGATCCATGGAAGACGGTCGGGACTTATCGCCTGCAGACGGAATAATCCCTCCCCTGCAGCATGACTCGGCAGAGAGTCAGAAGCCGGCAAGGCAAGAGCCGCCCCCCTAAGCCTTCCCCTCGGTTCCTTGGCGTAGGTAAACTCGAGGATACTGCAGGTATCTGCCCCTGGGTGACCTCCTGGAAAGGCACCCCCGGGTCGAGGTGGCTCTGACTCGACCCGCCTCCACAGATCCCTGGCGAAGGCGATCTGGGAGGGCCAGCAGATAGAACTCGCCTCCATCGGCTCTCGTGAGCCGTGTCCAGGTAGAGCCTAGTGGCTCCAGGCATCAGGCTCCGGACGCTTGGCGTAGACGATCCGAGCTGTATGCCGAGCTGTTCTCACAGCTAGTCGACTCTCCTTCCCGGCTATCCCTGGCGAAGGGGACACCGGAGCAAAAAACGCGAAGTGACTTGTCCGGCACCGTGGTAGAAACACGTCTTTTCTGCAGACAGTCTTTACTATAGCGTGACTCACTAAGAGTCTTATTCAGACTAGGACACTTCCTCCTAAGCCTTTAACTCCGCTCGCCCCCTCCGGCTATCCCTGGCGTGGGACACCGGAGGTGGAGCGGAGTGACTTGTCCGGACGGTGGTAGAAACACAAGTGTCCTTAAACTCCCCGCATTGCCAATGCGCGGAAGTTCCATGACGTAGTCCATCCCATGGCCTCCTGGGATACTAAGAACGACTACGCATGTCCAAACAAACCCCTCAAGACCCCTGGACCATACCCTAGACACCCTGTCCTAGAAGCAGTCAACTCAAATGCACTAACCGAATTCTGAACTCGGCCATGACCTTGCCGACATTCAGAGAAGAACAGAAGCCATCTGTCCCGACAAAGGGTGACGTCACATCCTTACATCAAAGAAGCGTAGCCGCGCCCAGACGGCCGTCTAGACATCACGTCACCGCTTTCACACATCAAAGACCAAGTGCACTAATAGCAGTAACAAACAGGGGTCAAACACGGTCACTCAGTCATCAAAAGGGTTCGTGCGCTATACAAAGCGCGCAAGGCAAAAACTGACTTAACAAAGATCCAGAGATGCAGCCAAACTCTTACAAGGCATTCTACAACCACTCCAAACTCACTCACTCCATTCTCAACCCATATTGTCGCTCAACATGGGACAGAAGGATGCCACTGCCTTTGCAAGCCTGTTGGAATCTTCCTTGTCTTTGCTACAAGCAGACGCTAGGCAGCTCTCCAAGCAAGTGCAGGCCTTCACAGCCTGCAACCTCGAACCACAGATCTAGTCAAAGTTTCCTCGGGCGTGGTAAAACTGCAGAGGTGCTTGCCCGACGGGCAGGTAAATTAACTTCGATGCTTTTGCCACCTGTATCATATTCAGTCACGTGACAAGTCGAAGTCAGTCTTAGAGATAAATATGTTTTGCCTCCCACACCGCAACAGTTGGAAATAGCACTAAATGTTTTATTTAATAGTTTTCACACATGCGCGCGCGCGCACGCACGCACATTACAAGTTAGGGGGAGAGAGAGAGAGAGAGAGAGAGAGAGAGAGAGAGAGAGAGAGAGAGAGAGAGAGAGAGAGAGAGAGAGAGAGAGAGAGAGAGAGAGAGAGAGAAAGAGAGAGAGAGAGAGAGAGAGAGAGAGAGAGAGAGAGAGAGAGAGAAAGAGAGAGAGAGAGAGAGGCAGAGACACAGAGAAAGAGGGTGGGAGAGAGAGTGAGAGAGAGATTGACTGACTCATTGACTGAGTGACTGGGTTACTGACTGACTGACTGACTGACTGAGTGACTGACCGATTGACTGACTGAGTGACTGACCGAGTGACTGACTGACTGACTAAGTGACTGAAGAATAAAAATCCGTGGACAACAACCGACAAGGTGTTCTTTCGTGAGTACAGATGGCCCTGAAAAGGGCTGTTCGTAGGTGGACGTAGACCAAGGGGGGCAGAGCCTCCCGCCCAGGGATAAAGAGTGCCGAGTCACAAGGACGCGGCGGCTCTGTCTCTGTGGCACTGGCAGGGCTCCGTCCCTGCTGGCAGGTATACGACGTGAAGTACTCTCTTGGCAAGGTTTCGGAAACCTTCCTTCATCAGGTCAAGTGTGTGGGAGGCTGGCGGGGACGACTTAAGTAGGGGATGGTACGCCGGGGTGCACACCAAGACCCAGAGATCTCATGCGCCGCACGTGCAGGTCGTGAAAAGTTCACTTGTAGTGCGCCATGAACCCGACATGTCTGTTGAGTCCGGCGTGGTGCGTGCTGAACAGTCTGATGAACTTCTGTTCAGCGACGCTGCGTCGTCAAGTGTCGTGCAATCCGCTCGCTAACACACTAACCATCATATCACTTGCTGAGTGGCCGGGCAAACTAAAGTGCTCCGCCACTGGTAGAGGTGACTGGCTCCTGATTGTAGCCCTGTGTCCATTCAAGGAAAGAAACAAGAAACAAAGGAAGGAAGGAAGGAAGGAAGGAAGGAAGGAAGGAAGAAGGAAGAAGGAAGGAAGGAAGGAAGGAAGGAACGTAGGAAGGAAGGAAGGAAGGAAGAAAGAAAACCAGCCACCACAGGCTGCCTCAGTGAAAATAAGAGGCAGGGGAGCTTACTCTGCTCATACTCGTACTGGCACCACTGCTGGAGCCAGCAACTGGGGTCAGGACATACCGCTGCCCCAACTCAGTTTTCTGCACGCACGAGGTGTGAACGCACACTTGCAGCACTTTTCACAACTGGACGAACTACACCTACACCGACGACTACACCGACGACTACGGCGACAACTACGTTGACGTCGATGACAGCAAACCCAACAACAACAACAACATGTTTGAAATTGGCTCATTTTCCCTCCAGGTTTACTGGAGGTCCTACAGACTTTATCCCTCCAGGTTTACTGGAGGTCCTACAGATTTTATCTGTCTGTCTGTCTGTCTGTGTGTCTGTCCCAACTCCACGGCTTATATCTCAAAAACTACTGGACGGATATCCTTGAGATTTTGCACACTAACTGGCAGTTAGGACCGATTGAATGTATCAAATTTTCAGAATCGAGGCTTGAAGAAAACGTGGTTTTTTAAGGTCGTATTCTCGAAATTACCGGTCGAAAAATGATTGAAATGACATTTGACGGCAAAGCCACATTTGACGTCATTAATAGCATGACGTCATTTGCAAGTACAATTTCGATCCTATATGCCAGGAGAATAATTTCCAAACACCTGAGGAGGTAGGCAATTTGATGGAATGGCGAAATTCCAACATGTGCGACGTCATCAATAACGTGACGTCATTTGCGAGGACAGTTTATAGGAGAATTAATTTAGATAGATAGATATGTCCTCAGATGTCTTAGGCCTCGAGGCCTTTATCTGATCTTTTGATCAGTACTTATGGCTACTCTCACTTTTTACTACCCTAGTTCTAACGATCTTAAAAGATCGTGCCTATTCTCTATACTTTTCTTCCGGTGGCTTATGAGTGGCAGAGAGTGGTATACGTGGCAACAGCGGGTGGCCTACATCATCACAGTACATGTAGTCTTTGAACATTGTGTCAATTCTGTTTTTGAAGCTGTTTAATGACGAACACTGAATTTGAGAACACTGGTAAAGGAGAAAGAATTATCCCTCCAGGTTTACTGGAGGTCGTACAGACTTTATCGGTCTGTGTGTGTGTGTGTGTGTGTGTGTGTGTGTGTGTGTGTGTGTGTGTGTGTGTGTGTGTGTGTGTGTGTGTCTGTCTGTCCCGACTTAACGGCTTATATCTCAAAAACTACTCGACGGATTTCCTTGAGATTTTGCACACTAACTGGAAGTTAGGTCCGATTGAATGTATCAAATTTTCAGAATCGAGGTTTGAAGAGAAAGTGGTTGACGGTCGTAATACGATTTTTTCCATTCATGGTCGAAACTTCGCTGGCTTCGAGATCGTTTTCGCCTTGCAGACGACTGCTTCGTATTCAAATCATCACTGCAAGGCAGCACAAAATTGACCGAAGTCGATTAAAAAAACTCGTATTCATACACATAATAAACCAATTGGATTTTCTTTCTCAGATTATTCAGACTTTGTCCGATTATTACGACCCTAAGATAGCAGTGATTTGACATTCGGCGTCACCGTGTCATGTGATGGTGATAGTTTCGTCTGCAACTCGCACTTACGTTATGGTCAAAGTAGATTGATGTTTACTGCGTCCGCTCAATGCTGTCAAGACTAATGCTCGAATGAATGAAGTATGATTTCCTAATTTTTCAGGATGAATACAAATGTATATCAAATACATCAGTTCAATTT
Source organism: Theodoxus fluviatilis (assembly GCA_034096865.1). Taxonomy (NCBI): domain Eukaryota; kingdom Metazoa; phylum Mollusca; class Gastropoda; order Cycloneritida; family Neritidae; genus Theodoxus; species Theodoxus fluviatilis. Next base: position 125,771 of record JAWQFJ010028318.1, on the reverse strand, counting down.
AATCGAGTCAATTAATCGAGTACATGTCCACTAGGTGAAAAATGTGTTGAGTGGAACGCAAGTCAGAAAAGTTACACTTGCAGTCTAAACAACAAAATGAATACAGTGTTTGTATTGAAAAATCAGGTCACTCTTTTCGTCGTTTGGTTCCACGACAAGAGTATGAAATCTTGTTTCCAGCGAGATTACGAGCTTCTGCAAACATGGCTGACAACGGTCAGAATGATTAGTTGTTTGGTTTTTTCCTTGTCAAAACTTGTTATACCGTCAGATTGTTACCACCATCAGATTTTCTGCAACTTTTCGAAGCGAATCTAGCCTAAAAACCTACCAGTTATGCATCGTGTTAACAGGATTGACTCGTTGCTTGTAGAATGACGGTACTCGGTAGCAGTACCACACACGGTGTGTGCGTGAATCACTGAATGAGTACGAATGCACATGTCTGGGTTGAACATCTATAATACACTTCCTCCTCTGTGTGACTGTGTGAGTGTTAATTCAGCATCTATGACATGCCAAAGGAAAGCAAAACATGTCATAATAGGAGCTTCCTGAACCTATCCATCATGTTTAAAATATATGGTTGATTGTTCCTGGGCCGATAGCTTAGAAGTGGATTTACATGCTTTACAAACACTCCGTCATATCAATTCTCTAATGGCTCAGCTGGTAGAGCGTTCGACTCTTGGTCATGCATGACCAGGTTTGATTCTGCGCTGAAACTTTTTTTTCTTCTTTTTTTTCGAGAGGTTGTGTTTTTTGTGTTTTTATGTGTGTGTGTGTTTTCCCCCTCTTTTCTCAAGAGGTTGCGGGTTCGAACCCGATCTTTTTTTAAATGCCAAAACCTGGAGGTTCAGCGCCAGCAGTTTTTATCTGTCTGTCTGTCTGTCCCGACTCCACGGCTTATATCTCAAAAACTACTGGACGGATTTTCTTGACATTTTGCACACTAACTGGAAGTTAAGTCCGATTGAATGTCTCAAATTTTCAGAATCGAGGCTTGAAGAAAAAGTGGTTTTTTAAGGTCGTACACTCCAGAGTGCCTCCCCAAATACGCGATTCATGGAATGGCGAAATTGCGTAATGTGTGACGTCATCAACAACGTGACGTCATTTGCGAGTAGAATTTTTAGGATAATGGATTTCGTACACTCGGAAGCCCCTCCCTCAATAGTCAATAGATGTAAGAGCCTAATCGAGTCAAACTCTTTTCCTACGTTCACAAAACAACATTTGGCTTCTTTGTATGATGAACGTCTACCAGCAGACGCAAAAAAGCGATACTACGCTGTGTTGGCGTCAAATGCATTCCATTTGTGAAACCGGTAAAGTATATGTACCATCTAGTTCGTTGCCTTCGCTGGTTAAAAGCCTGGAATCGCCCAGCGAACTAACTGAATGTCGACACAATCACGCGGCACTGTTGTACATTTGCAATCAACGTAAGATCTCGTACGACGATTTGATTCAAGGCCTATTGCTAATTGTTTTGATGGTCTGGTCTCAGTGTCACAAAAATATGATGATTTAATCAATCCCTGATTTAAAAAATAAGTATGTTGCCCTATATTGATCGACATTCTGAGTGAAATAGATTTATTTCACTGTCCCGCCCGGCGAACTAGCTTGTTGCCGGCTGTATCGAGCTTGTGTGTTCGTGTAGGCCTACTCAAAAGTCAAAATCACAGTCGTCTCCGAAACAAGGAATAATCAGAGTAAGGGGGAAAAACATTTCGTTTGTTTTGTTTTGTTCTTGCAGCACTTCAAAGATGGTGTGTAAGTCTGTGACTGTCTGTCTCCATGTGTTTTGTGGTGTGTAGGTCTGTGACTGTCTCCATGTGCTGTGGTGTGTAGGTCTGTGACTGTCTCCATGTGTTGTGTGTAGGTCTGTGACTGTCTCCATGTGTAGTGGTGTGTAGGTCTGTGACCGTCTACATGTGTTGTGTGGTGTGTAGGTCTGTGACTGTCTCCATGTGTTGTGGTGTGTAGGTCTGTGATTGTCTCCATGTGTTGTGGTGTGTAGGTCTGTAACTGTCTACATGTGCTGTGTGGTGTGTAGGTCTGTGTCTGTCTCTCTTCATGTGTTGTGTGGTGCGTAGGTCTGTGACTGTCACCATGTGTTGTGGTGTGTAGGTCTGTGACTGTCTCCATGTGGTTTGTAGGTCTGTGACTGTCTGTCTCCATGTGTTGTGTGGTGTGTAGGTCTGTGATTGTCTCCATGTGCTGTGTGATGTGTAGGCCCCAAGCTAAAAGACACATTTTTGTATGATTTATTGTGTTTTTTTTAATGCCAAAACCTGGAGGTTCAGCGCCAGCGGTTTTTATTATTGCAGCCAGCTATATTACACTTTAGGGTGGAAGTCAAACGAGCCGTTTTTTGAAACGTCTCAGGAGAAGTGACAGTTGCAAAAGCGATGTAAGACTGAAGGGACAAGTCGACCGTAGCTAGAGGTCAGTTGCCGTGGTCAGGGGTCAGTCATTTGTAGCCAGAGGTCAGTCGACCGTAGCCAGAGGTCACACCTAGCGTGTTGGTTGACTGTGGCTCTCTGCAGGTGTGTTTCTTAATTATCATAAGAATCTTGGCTGAAATGAATGAATGAATGAATGAATGAATAAATGAATGAATGAATTCTAAAACAGTTTGAAGAGTTGGGAAGTTCCTGTAAATACTTTTTTGTCTTTTTGCCTAGGCCCGCCATAGACGTTTAAACCAAAGCCTCAGTGTGGCGTTTTAATTCCTAACTCGATGAGATTACTTCGATAAAGTTAATGATCAAACAAGTAGGAAGGGGTTTTCATACAAAACCCAAGCTGTCACTTTCCTTCAACTAGTAAATGAATAAATAAATAGAAAATAAAGCAAACAACAAATCAAATGAAGACACTGAGGGTGCACTAAGGTTCACAATAGTTTAATCAAGGAAAATAAAGTCAAAAGAAATCCCAACCACAAAAGATGGCCTTCAAAAAAAATGATCCCCAATACAATGACAACAACAACAATCCACTCTCCCTCCTCTTCTTCGCACAAGCTCACGCTAGTGGAGGTACACGTCTCATGCAGGCGTGGCCTCACTCCGGCTTCTTGAAAACGCGTCGGGCGCCGACCAATCACAACACGCTATCGTGGCTGGGCGGGCACAGACACATGTAAGTACGATTAATGACAGGCACCTCGCCTTCCGACTTTCTGCCCTTACAGCAGTATAACTTTAACCTCCACTCACTCGTGCCTCCACCAGAGCAAAGCAACTCGACAGTTAGTACAACATCCTCTCACAACCACTTAGTAATGGCGACTTCCCCCTCGAAGTCCCAAGGTGGCTCGCGCGGCACACCTTCGCACAGTCAAATCGTCTCTAGACGAAATATACAGCAGCGTCCTTAGACCCCCTTCTGTACGATTACTCTCTCATTAATCTGGTTCGAGAAATACTACACGGCCTTCAGCCAAAGTTATTGTCCGAGTTCTTAGACCAGCCCGTGGATACGGAATAATAAAGGAAAACGCTCTTACCCTGAGTCGTCCACATAATCCTTACGAACACACATACATTCCGTACTGCTCTGAGTAGCACACACACACTATCTCTCGTAGATAGGCCTTGCGCGAACATCCCTGTTCACGCGCGTCTGCTTCGGTCTGCGGTTCTCACTCCTGACGGCCATGAGGACGAGGTCTCCACCACTCCTCTCCCGTGTCTTCCTAGACACATTCGACTCTGGCTTCCTCCCAGGACGGTTCTTTGGATAAGTCGCATCCGCGACAGACGATGACCTCAGTGTAGACCTGATGCTCCCGCTCCACAGCGTAGATGCACTAATGACTCGAAGACCCGCAGCACACGGCTGCCACGACGACGGCACGGTCGAAGTGAAAGACAGGTATGACGACCTGACAGCCAGTCCCAACCAAGACTGGACATAGACTGCAGTACACCGACCGCAACTATTCAGTTCACTCCTGGAACTGCTATCGGCTCAAACTCCGTTTGGCCATGTGTGGCGCACTCCTTGTGGCCTGACGCCCTTCTGAATAACGCACCTGCAGTGCGACTATTTCTCCCACTACGAGTGGGTGGGTGAGTGGGTGAGTAAGTAGCCTGCAATAGATAATCGACAACCCGTCACTATCATACACAAGCGAACAGCCACTCATTCCTCCTGCATACCAATTACAGGAAAGATATTACACTGACGCTTCTTTGCGTCATTTAACAGAACCCAATGACTTACTTTCACAGAAAATAGTTTAAGAATTCCCATTTTCCATCCTTAAACAATTCGCCCACCTCCCCAGATGGCTTTAAACAGAAATAAATAAAGTTAAGTCATTTCCCAACATGCATCCTTTCCTGGGCGCACACACACATACACGCGTTAAGTCTCAAAAGACTCATATCACACTCATCTCAAATCGCAGGCCGTGAAAACCCATACAGACAGTTGTGCTACGCGGGCAAACACATTCCCCAACCGTAGTCACAGTAGCCCATGGTCGCTCGCGCGCCCCATGTCCACCAGCGTCCTCAAAACACTAAACGACGTCCGACCCGCTCAACAGCAAGTAATAGACGTTATTCACGCAGCGGCCATTTTGAAATCGAAAACGAGACTAAGTCCGCAAATTTAATGGCGTCCAGCGTCTATGGCGAAACCGAAGGCTTCATCATCACATAGACACTGCTGTGTTCCTTATTGCGAGAACGATGATCGATATGACGAGAACTCCAGACTGTCCTTTTTCAAATTCCCCACAGACAAAAAGCAGAAGAAACTATGGATCTGGAAGATTTGGCGTGATCCTGGCAAAAAATTCAAGGCAACAAGAGCTTGTAAAAGCAAAAAAAAAGTTAAATCATCTAACCAGAACATTCAAGATCCTCATAAAAACACCATATTTGTCATATCTTTTCATCAACTCAACTACAGTTCTTACGAAATAAAGTCATTTCTACAACTTGAGATACGAATAAAAGCGACAAGGCTTCAGATAGTGCCTCACGAGGAGCGCACATGTTTGTGATGTAAAACGTGACCTTCATTACAGTACATGTATTACACTACGAGTGATCTTATCCGATACCAGTTGATGTTTTACACCTCTGCTAAGATTATAATACAACCTTAGGAATATATGTGTTGGACCTTTTACTGGTGAACGTATTTCATAGCATCAGACAATACTAGCATTGTACACGATGTCAACAGCAGGCAGGTTCGAGGACAACAATGTATTTATAATCTTTCCTGGTGCCGCTGAGGTCCGCGCGTCAGCTATAAATAGAAGTGCGCGAAGCCTGGATTTGTAAAATGTATTTCACGACCTATTGACGCAATCAACATACAGCTTTGATAAATTAAGACAGCCCATGGTTATATTAGCGTTATAAATTAACATATAGGCTTACTGACCTTAATTCAAGAAACACCATTCATAATGATCAACGCTACGAACCAAGCAGACGAACACGATCGAACCGTAGCCACTACGCCAGCAGACGATCGAGATAACTAAATGTTTCATGAAAAACTCGAATGAGTTGTATTATAATCTTAGCAGAGGGGTAAAACATCAACTGGTATCGGATAAGATCACTCTAAGTGTAATACTGTATTGAAGGTCACGTTTTACATCACAAACATGTGCGCTCCTCGTGAGGCACTATCTGAAGCCTTGTCGCTTTTATTCGTATATCAAGTTGTAGAAATGGCTTTATTTCGTAAGAAGTGTAGTTGAGTTGATGAAAAGATATGACAAATATGGTGTTTTTATGAGGATCTTGAATGTTCTGGTTAGATGATTAAACTTTTTTTTTTGCTTTTACAAGACCTAAATCTAAGCTCTTGTTGCCTTTAATTTTTTGCCAGGATCACGCCGAATCTTCCAGATCAATAGTTTCTTCTGCTTTTTGTCTGTGGGGAATTTGAAAAAGGACAGTCTGGAGTTCTCGTCATATCGATCATCGTTCTCGCAATAAGGAACACAGCAGTGTCTATGTGATGATGAAGCCTTCGGTTTCGCCATAGACGCTGGACGCCATTAAATTTGCGTACTTAGTATCGTTTTCGATTTCAAAATAGCCGCTGCGTGAATAACGTCTATTGAATGCCCGCTCTTTGTTGAACTCCTAATTACGTAATCGGAAAAATCTACGTAATAACGAGGAGACGTTATAACGAACCTCGCGTTTGAATCTTCCCTCGCTTCCTCGATCAATTTGACCTACCCCTCTAAGCTCAATTACCCGCCTTGGCAACTGGAGTCAAATCTCGATCTTTCTGAGCTATTTTTATCGTCTCTTTGTCGTGTACCACGCGACAATCAGCCTCTACTCGATTGTTGAAACCATGGGCCTGTTCAAGAGGCCTACCGGTACGTACCGGTACGTACCGGTAGCCTCTTGAACGACTTGGTACGGCTACCGGTACGTACCGGTTAAACATTGCATTCAGTCTTTCTTTTCTGTACAGTTTAGACATCACCTAATGCATCATATTTATGTAAAATGAAGAGTGTATCATTACTGTATCAGAAAGTTTATTTTGAAATATTTGTGTCACACCAATACTCAGCACCTCTGTACTCTTGACCACATGCACACACACACACACCTACACTCACACACACACACCTACACACACACACATACACACACACACCTACACACACACCCACCCCCACCCCCACCCCTCACACACTCACCTACACACACACACACACACTCACACACACACACAGACACTCATGGTCTGGAGTCATGGGTCTGGTTTGGAGTCTCATCTTAACTCTACACCAAAGTGTGACATGAAAATTGGCTGCGGTGTAAAGTTAAGTTAAGACAAATGCTAACCTCTAATTTGACTAACAATTATGGCTTTATTTCACTTCTTCTTGACCTAGGAGCAAAAATATCATTAATACTTGGATGTTGAAGCTGCAATAAAGTTTTTGTGTTGAATAGTTTATCTTTTGTGGCTCTTTTTCTGAATGAGTGGTGGTGTCAAGTTAAGATGAGACTCCAAACTGTCTTCTTCAAATACAACTAAACTAAACACTGCTTTCAGTCTTTCTTTTCTGTACAGTTTAGACATCACCTAATGCATCATATTTATGTAAAATGAAGAGTGTATCATTACTGTATCAGAAAGTTTATTTTGAAATATTTGTGTCTCACCAATACTCAGCACCTCTGTACTCTTGACTACATACACACACACCTACACTCACACACACACCTACACACACACACATACACACACACACCTACACACACACCCACCCCCACCCCCACCCCTCACACACTCACCTACACACACACACACACACACTCACACACACACACAGACACTCATGGTCTGGAGTCATGGGTCTGGTTTGGAGTCTCATCTTAACTCTACACCAAAGTGTGACATGAAAATTGGCTGCGGTGTAAAGTTGACGAATGCTAACCTCTAATTTGACTAACAATTATGGCTTTATTTCACTTCTTCTTGACCTAGGAACAAAAATATCATTATTACTTGGATGTTGAAGCTGCAATAAAGTTTTTGTGTTGAATAGTTTATCTTTTGTGGCTCTTTTTCTGAATGAGTGGTGGTTTCAAGTTAAGATGAGACTCCAAACTGTCTACTTCAAATACAACTAAACTAAACATTGCATTCAGTTTTTCTTTTCTGTACAGTTTAGACATCACTTAATGCATCATATTTAAGTAAAATGAAGAGTGTATCATTACTGTATCAGAAAGTTTATTTTGAAATATTTGTGTCACACCAATACTCAGCACCTCTGTACTCTTGACCACATACAGTGATACACACACACACCCCTACACTCACACACACCTACACACACACCCACACTCACACCTACACACACACACCCCCCCCCCTACACACACACACACACACCTACACACACTAATGGAGCGTTGGTAACTGGATCTCTGTCCCTTGTCCTTGGCTTGACTGAAGCCTTGACTGCATAGTACCCACTGGTTAGCTCCATGGTTTCAACACTACTGACAAAGCCGTCCTCCATGAGACTATAAGCTTCGGAGCGTCTATAGTCCCTGATGGCTGTAATGCCCACGCCATGCCCCATCAAGTAGGTGCACACATCCACAAAAGAAAAGTCTGGTAGGATGCTTATGTCCGAAGATCCAGACAGAAGTGCAGGGTTGGACAACACGAGGTTGCCGTCTCTCAGTTTTTCGTCTATCACTTCAGACCGATCTTCTACACACAACTCAGGATCTATGGGTAAACCCAAGTCCTTCGCTATCCCAACAAGTTCAAAAAGTTCTTGTCTCTTACTCTGACCCACAACCACACCTCTGTCTCGCAAGAAACGTTGCAGTTCGCTCACAGTCACTCGCTTTGTTTCCATTGTCGCCATCTTCTATCACGCTCCTGATTTCAGGGGAGATAACTCGCGTAACACATTCGCTGCTGACTCGTGCATGAGGTCTATTTGAAAAAGGACAGTCTGGAGTTCTCGTCATATCGATCATCGTTCTCGCAATAAGGAACACAGCAGTGTCTATGTGATGATGAAGCCTTCAGTTTCGCCATAGACGCTGGACGCCATTAAATTTGCGGACTTAGTCTCGTTTTCGATTTCAAAATGGCCGCTGCGTGAATAACGTCTATTAGGACGCACTCGCCGTGAAGGCGTGAAGCCGAGGGAGGTCCGGTGTGACATCGCCGATGGTGATTTCATCGCGCATGGTTCTGCGCATGCCCCGAAACCGGAAGTGACGTATTTTGTACGTTCGGCGATGCCTATAAGCATCGCGCATCGTTATGCATCACGCCTGGTAGTAGCTCAGCCAATCACGAGCCTTGAAAATAGACGCCGCCACGTGACCCAGATTTTGCCTCCAGCTCGCACTCAGCTGCGCAAATTCTGTGTTCCGCGTGATTCGGGTGTAATACTGCCAATAAACGTCGTTTAGCTTAAGATTACACCCGAATCACGCGCACCGTTAAGGTGCATGGAGTACAGTACCGCCGAGCAAGACGTTTGTCACAAAACGCAGATACATTAATGCGGCCGGATCTTAGCATAACTCCGCAGGGCGTGTAAGTCAGTCAGGCGGAGTGGCGGATTTGAACGAGGCGCGATACACGCGTCACTTCCGGTTTTGACGCATGCGCAGAACCAAAGAGGATGATTTACCATCGGCGATGTCACACCGGAGCTCCCTCAATCCTTTCCGCTGCAGTGACCCGGATGAGCCAAAATGGCGGAGACAAAGCGAGTTCGGCTGGTGTTCGGAGAGAACCATGCCTGTACTGTCACACGTTGCTTCTCAGGGTTCGATAATGGAAAAGTGTACGTACACGTTAGTATTTGCTGTTCGAGTGTTCATTTGTATATATAGAGGAGTATGTGCATTGGTATTTGTGGACATACACATTATACACTGCCGAAAATTGTTTTATCTCTTGACTCTTGCAGTATACTTACGCTCTATGATTTATGTCTCTTCACCGTATATGCACGCTCTATGAATTATGTCCCTGGAATTGATCGAAATGAATCGAGGCCTCACATTTTCGACAAAATTCTCTACAGTTAAACCCGGGTGCTTTTCTTCGTTGAAAAAGTTCCCGTGCCATTCGATATGACACCATGGTAGTGAAAAACTGGTGTGATATCTGAATCGTCAGTTATTTCGTCTATCAGTTACTTCTTCGCCGACTCTGGCGCCAGGACGCAGCCATGTTGTTCCGCCTTGCGAGATGATTGGCCGTTTTTCTAGCTGTAGGAGCGTCTCAATCGCCCTCGACTTGCCATTCAGGGAGCATCGCGAGATTTGTAGCCAAACAAACGCGCCCTAGGATACGCGCCCCAGCTCCACTATTAATAATTGACCGTGCACAATGAAGCTTACGGCCGTTGACTTGATGGAGCTGCACGTCAATACTGGTCTAATTTGTGTTATTTGCATTTTAAAATCGAAAAGCAGGACAAAGAAGCAGGATGTAGAAGCAGGATGTAGAGGCAGGACGTAGAAGCAGGATGTAGAGGCAGGACGTAGAAGCAGGACGTAGAAGCAGGACGTAGAAGCAGGATGAAGAAGTAAGACGAAGAAGCAGGACGTAGAAGCAGGATGTAGAAGCAGGACGTAGAAGCAGGACGTAGAAGCAGGATGTAGAAGCAGGATGTAGAAGCAGGACGTAGAAGCAGGACGTAGAAGTAAGACGTAGAAGCAGGATGTAGAGGCAGGACGTAGAAGCAGGATGTAGAGGCAGGATGTAGAATCAGGACGTAGAAGCAGGATGTAGAAGCAGGACGTAGAAGCAGGATGTAGAAGCAGGACGTAGAAGCAGGACGTAGAAGCAGGACGTAGAAGCAGGACGTAGAAGCAGGATGTAGAAGCAGGATGTAGAAGCAGGATGTAGAAGCAGGACGTAGAAGCAGGACGTAGAAGCAGGACGTAGAAGCAGGACGTAGAAGCAGGACGTAGAAGCAGGACGTAGAAGCAGGACGTAGAAGCAGGACGTAGAAGCAGGACGTAGAAGCAGGACGTAGAAGCAGGACGTAGAAGCAGGACGTAGAAGTAAGACGTAGAAGCAGGATGTAGAGGCAGGATGTAGAAGCAGGACGTAGAAGCAGGACGTAGAAGCAGGACGTACAAGCAGGATGTAGAAGCAGGACGTAGAAGCAGGACGTAGAAGCAGGACGTAGAAGCAGGACGTAGAAGCAGGATGTAGAAGCAGGATGTAGAAGCAGGACGTAGAAGCAGGACGTAGAAGCAGGACGTAGAAGCAGGATGTAGAAGCAGGACGTAGAAGCAGGACGTAGAAGCAGGATGTAGAGGCAGGTTGTAGAGGCAGGTTGTAGAAGCAGGATGTAGAAGCAGGATGTAGAAGCAGGATGTAGAAGCAGGATGTAGAAGCAGGATGTAGAAGCAGGATGTAGAAGCAGGACGTAGAGGCAGGATGTAGAGGCAGGATGTAGAAGCAGGATGTAGAGGCAGGATGTAGAGGCAGGTTGTAGAGGCAGGTTGTAGAAGCAGGACGTAGAAGCAGGATGTAGAAGCAGGACATAGATGATAGAAGCAGGACGTGGAAGCAGGATGTAGAGGCAGGTTGTAAAGACAGGATGTAGAAGCAGTTATAAACAAACTACAGATATCTTCATGCTTTGATACCTTTTTTTTTACCATCATCGACCGATCTTTATTCCTCAAAATGTACGGACACGTTCATCTTCTGTTATATGTATTCCAGTTCTTATCCTACAAAGATTGCACGGGTGCTTTGATTTTAGCTTGACCCGTCTAGATGTAAAGACAACACATCGCCGGCATACCGCATAGTGAAACAATTCAAGTGAGGTAACTGCAACTCTCAAACCTTGGCAGGCAAAGATTTCAGCACCCGGGGTTCCCATTTCTCATTTTCTGTCCAATTTCTTTTTGCGTGGAAGAGTATCACGGCCTCAGCAGGATTGACGTTTAATTTAGTTTGGAAGTAGTGTTTGTGCTCTTCCCGCGTTATCAAATGCGCCCTACATGTCGGTGTGCCTCAAGTATGGTTTCTTATTGCCTTTTTGTGGGAAATCTTGGAGGCGTCCCATATACATGCAAGTGTGCGCAAGTAAGTCCGAGATTTACAGTTATTTGTAATTGACTACAACCTGCAGTGCTTCGTTCTTATGTTGTGTCAAACCTGTAAGTAAAGTTAAGGTAAATCATAAAGAATCAAAAGAACACACGTGAGAAAATAACTATCGTTTTATTTAATTCTTCCTTCCACTGCAAATCGTTCACATATGTATGGCATTTAAATGTGCTTTGGTGTGTTTGGAGTCAGGACTCCTTGCAACAAAGTAATGCAACAACAATAACGCTGTCACACGGTGCTGACTCATGAGGTGCATTTTCAAAAAGAGAAGGGGAGGGGGTTTGGGGGGGGAGGGGATTTGGGGGCGTGGGGGGGTGGGGGGAGCAAAAAAAGAGTAGTTATAGTTATGGCAACATGGAATAAGGAGGAGAAACAAACGGGTCAGTAGATCTACTGAACTATTTTTACAAATAAAAGACGCCAGACTGAACATATATAAAATGTCCCTCACACACACACACACAAAGTCTTCTTGCTTATTAAAACAGTGGATTCCCTGACTGCTCATAGGACAGGGAAGATGAGACAGCACGTGCTTTGTTGATTCACCTACTGTCAATTTCTTACTTTAATCTATTGAGGAGGAAAAAAAAGTGAAACCATAAAAGCCAATTGCCCTCTTCATTTGAAAGGTTTTTGTTAGAAATAAAAGCTTAGCTTGTGTCCCACCAGCATAAAACCAGACATAACTTGAAATTATGATATTTGGAAATGCAATTATTTTTCACATCTGTGGTCTTTTCTGGCTAATTTGATATAAGTATGAACACTGTAGGATGAAAATTGTAGGAGTTCTGTTCATTTGAAGATCGACTCAAGCCATTCACACCTTAGTGTCTGGTCCAATCAGCACAGGACTGCTGATTTGAGTCATTCACACTTCTGTGTCTGGTCCAGTCAGCATAGACCAATGCTGACTCAGCCATTCACACCTTAGTGTCTGGTCCAATCAGCATAGACCAATGCAGACTCAGCCATTCACATCTCAGTGTCTGGTCCAGTCAGCATAGACCAATGCTGACTCAGCCATTCACATCTCAGTGTCTGGTTCAGTCAGCATAGACCAATGCTGACTCAGCCATTCACACCTCAGTGTCTGGTCTAATCAGCACAGGAATGCAGACTTGACCCAGTCATACCTCAAGTGTCTGGTCCAATCAGCACAGACAACTGCTTACTCAAGCCATTCACATCTCAGTGTCTGGTCCAATCAGCAGACAACTGCTTACTCAAGCCATTCACATCTCAGTGTCTGGTCCAATCAGCACAGACAACTGCTTACTCAAGCCATTCACATCTCAGTGTCTTGTCCAATCAGCATAGACCCATGCTGACTCAAGCCATTCACATCTCAGTGTCTGGTCCCATCAGCATAGACCCATGCTGACTCAAGCCATTCACATCTCAGTGTCTGGTCCAATCAGCATAGACCCATGCTGACTCAAGCCATTCACATCTCAGTGTCTGGTCCAATCAGCATAGACCCATGCTGACTCAAGCCATTCACATCTCTGTGTCTGGTCCAATCAGCACAAATCGATGATAACTCGAGCCATTCACATCTCAATGTGCGACTCACTTTAGCACTGAAAACTGCTGCAATACTCACTTCTCTGTGTTTGACCCAACACAATACTCGGAAAACTCTGCCTGGTTTGTTACCACATTCAATGCAGCACAGTAAAGATGCATGTCTCACTGCTCACACCTCAGTTTCAGACTCCATACAACACACAATGCACAGTGCTGATGTCTCAGTATCAGACTCGATGCAGCACACAGCAATGCTGCATGTCTCACTGCTCACTTCTTGTAGCCTGACTCTCACACAGAGAAATTCTGTGCCTCACATCTCAGCATCTGACTAAAAGTAGCACTCAAAATTGCTGCCTCAGGGTCTGCCTTAATACACTGCATTGATATGCTGCTGTGCTCTCATTTCAGTGTCCGACTCAATACAGTGCACAGAGATGCTGCTGTGCTCATATTTCAGTGTCTCGACTCATAACAGCACACTGAAATGCTGCAGCACCCACAATTCAATGTCTGACTCAGCACACTAAAATGCTGCAGCGCTTACAATTCAATGTCTGAGTCAATACAGCACACTGAAATGCTGCAGCGCTTACAATTCAGCGTCTGACTCATAACAGCACACTGAAATGCTGCAGCGCTTACAATTCAGCGTCTGACTCATAACAGCACACTGAAATGCTGCAGCGCTTACAATTCAGCGTCTGACTCATAACAGCACACTGAAATGCTGCAGCGCTTACAATTCAGCGTCTGACTCATAACAGCACACTGAAATGCTGCAGCGCTTACAATTCAGCGTCTGACTCATAACAGCACACTGAAATGCTGCAGCGCTTACAATTCAGCGTCTGACTCATAACAGCACACTGAAATGCTGCAGCGCTTACAATTCAGCGTCTGACTCATAACAGTACACTGAAATGCTGCAGTGCCTACAATTCAGCGTCTGACTCATAACAGCACACTGAAATGCTGCAGCGCTTACAATTCAGCGTCTGACTCATAACAGCACACTGAAATGCTGCAGTGCTTACAATTCAGCGTCTGACTCATAACAACACACTGAAATGCTGCAGCGCTTACAATTCAGCGTCTGACTCATAACAGCACACTGAAATGCTGCAGCGCTTACAATTCAGCGTCTGACTCATAACAGCACACTGAAATGCTGCAGCACCTACAATTCAGCGTCTGACTCATAACAGCACACTGAAATGCTGCAGTGCTTACAATTCAGCGTCTGACTCATAACAGCGCACTGAAATGCTGCAGTGCTTACAATTCAGCGTCTGACTCATAACAGCACACTGAAATGCTGCAGGACTCACATTTGAGCATCAGACTCAATGCAGCACATAGAAATGCTGCATTTCTTGCTGCTCACACCTCGCAGTGTGATGTGCCTTGATACATTCAGATGTAACGCTTCAGTTTTACAAGTTGGAGGCTTTCAAAGTGCTGCAGGTGACCAGTTGACTCCGTTGCCTCTCACAGCATCAAACTTCATTTCCCAGTGCTCCTGTCTGCAGGACTAGACAGGTTCATCACGAACATTTCACAACTGTTTACAGGACTTTTCTCATGACACTGTCCATATCATCATTCACATCACTGCGTGTAGAGACTGGCAGCAAACACAATGTCACGCTTGATCATGTTCATGCTCTCCTCCATCTTCTGGTGCAAGACAGGGTCACCAATGATGCGTGCCGCATTGCGCACGTCTCTCAGAGTTTCGTGCAGACGCTGAATGCATCGCACCACAATGCCTTCCTGTACATCTGTCATCCCCATGATCTCCGCAAACTCCTGTCAAAGCAGAGGAAGAAGTATTGTGTAGTGACACCAGATCAACACAAGACAACTGCTGTAACTGTAGATGAACATTGAAAGCAAAGCAAGGTGCAGGACAATTTTTTAGCAAGACCTCAAAAACATCAGTATGGAGGTGATTTGGGGTAGATGTAAGTTTCACTTAGTTCAAATTCCTCACAACATCACATCATTTGGAAAAAGCTTGAAGTTACTTCAAAAGGTTTACTTTACCGATTTCTTGAGAAGATGTGGTTATTTAACTGCCATTGTTAAAATTCAAATGTTTTGTTCAGAAAGTTGATAATCTGGCTGTTTCTCCACTCCACCGGAGAATTGAGCAGAGACAGGAAGACCCACCATGCCACGAGCCCATTCCAGCACCACCTCCATCAGTCCAAACTTGAAGAGGCCGCAGTAGTCCTCCACCGCCATCTGCATACCGCACGCCTTCTGCTCACGTCCTATGCCCTGCGCCACCTCCAGGATCTTCTCCTTGCCCTGAAGTAAGATAAACAAGGTCAGAGGTCAAAGGAGCAAGGGCAGAGGTCAGTTTACTAGGGCTGAGGCCAAAGTGCCTGTGTTAAGCACTGAATACACACTCTGTGCAGGTTTTTGTTTCCAAATTAATTGTCATCCAATCTGGACAATCTGGACAATACGTCATTACATGTGAATTCTGTAGCTGCTAAATTTTATTTGGTAAATAACGATGGTAATGTAATTAACACTTTAAGTTTAAAATCTAACTGAGAAAAAACTCCAGTTCAGTTTTCACAGAGCAAAAATGAGATACTGATGGCATGGTACTAACTAATGTGTATTGCAGAACTTGGCAATCACAGATATCTACAGATTATCTTTTAATTTCAAAATAAAAGTGCTTCAGCTTTTCTCCCAATTTCTTTGAATTGGATGAATTGCTATTTGACGATTGCAAATGTAAAGCTCAAAATTTACTCGTAAACTACAGAGACTTTTTCCACGTCTGTGCAAGCTAACAAAAGGTCGAAACATTCACCCTGAAAACAGTGCAGTTGCCCTGTCCATGAACTCCTCAACCCCAGCTCTGCACAAACATACAATGAGGCATGTGATTGGCTACTTGTGAAATACATGCCCATGTACAGTATCCCATCATCAGTAAATACATCAGCTGGAAATGACCCTGAAACTGGGTCTGAGCACTTAAAGACGGTAAAATAAGATCTTTATACACCAGTGTTGCTTAGGAGATAAGTTTTGCTAAGGTCTATGGCTTTGTGGCTGTGGATATGATCTGATGTGAAGAAAAGAAATCCAGGACAAGGGAGTGTGTGTGTGTGTGTGTGTGTGTGTGTGTGTGTGTGTGTGTGTGTGTGTGTGCATGTGTGTGTGTGCATGTGTGTGTGTGTGCATGTGTGTGCATGTGCATGTGTGTGCATGTGCATGTGTGTGCATGTGTGTGTGTGCATGAGTGTGTGCATGTGCATGTGTGTGCATGAGTGTGTGGATGCACGTGTGTGTGCATGTGCATGTGTGTGTGCATATGTGTGTGTGCATGTGTGTGTGCATGTGCATGTGTGTGTGCATGTGTGTGCGCATGTGCATGTGTGTGTGCATGTGCATGCATGTGTGTGTGCATGCATGTGCATGTGTGTGTGTATGTGTTATTTGTCTGTTTTTTCAAATAAAGACCCACAGTTGTCATATGTTCGTCACCAAAGGGATCTTGCACACAGCAATTCACAGATGCAGAAGGAATGTTGGCAAAGGGATCTTGCACACAGCAATTCACAGATGCAGAAGGAATGTTGGCAAAGGGATCTTGCACACAGCAATTCACAGATGCAGAAGGAATGTTGGCAAAACAGAGAACTAAGATCAGGATGAGGATGCCAAGAATATACAACAGGGTCAAGGTCATCAAGGTCATCAAGGTCATCAGAATCAAAGGGCATGAGACAGGTGAAAGCTCAAATGGAGGAGATACAACTGCCAAAAACATCTACCTACCGCTTTGAGAGCTTCAGTCAAGTTGGGCTCACTGGTGTGCTTCTGTTCAAACACCATGCAGGAAAGCAGGGCTGCAATGTCAGCTGGGTGGAGCTCCGTCAGGACGTTGTCGAACACCAGCTCCGTGATCATCAGCTCATGTGTGCTGATCTCACACGCCACCCGCCCCTTCAGCTGCACGGCCCGCTGGGCGTCAATGTAGCTCAGTCGCTCCAGTACCTACACAGAATTTCCATTACTCTAACCACGACCATGATTTCTGGTGATCAATGGCATTACACAGCCTACAAATGGCAACTAGGCTTTAAAAAATCTCCTTTCACTCCATCAATCAATCAATCAATCATCAACCTAGAGACAATCTTTCTCACTTTAGCATCAGTCTGATTGGTGTCCCAGTGACTGTTACATACAGGCATCTACTCCACCAATAAAACCTACACATACGGTAAATTTTCCACCAATCAAAACCTATGCACGGTAACTTTTCCACCAATCAAAACCTATGCACAGTAACTTTTCCACCAATCAAAATCTACAGCACTGGAACTTTTCCACCAATCAAAATCTACAGCACTGGAACTTTTCCATTAATCAAAACCTACAGCACAATACCTTTTCCACCAATCAAAACCTATGCACAGGAACTTTTCCACCAATCAAAACCTACAGCCCAGCAACTTTTCCACCAATCAAAACCTATGCACAGGAAATTTTTCCACCTATCAAAACCTACAGCACAGGAACGTTTCCACCAATCAAAACCTACAGCACAGGAACTTTTCCACCAATCAAAACCTACAGCACAGGAACTTTTCCACCAATCAAAACCTACAGCACAGGAACTTTTCCACCAATCAAAACCTACAGCACTGGAACTTTTCCACCAATCAAAACCTACAGCACTGGAACTTTTCCACTACCTGCAGAGTCTGTACTGAATGCGATTTTTAAAATGGAAAACTGATTTCCACAGTTAATGTGGTGTTGGCATGACAGCAAGTGAGGCAATGTGACCAGGGGGTAAATTTGGGTAAATGGAGCATCCATATATGGGTGGAAAGTTTAAATATCAGGGAAATAATTATTGAGCCTCTATATGCATTGTTCATTCATTCATTTCATTTATACATCTGTTCAGTCATTCATTTGTATATTTACACTATCACTGTTTGTACTTTGTCAATCAGAACTTCGATTCCTGTTTCTGGAGTACATAGGATGCTGCTGCACTTCACTGCACTGCATGCTGCATCGCATTATGTCATGCTGCATGATGCAGTTCTTTTGCACTGTATTATTTGTACAATACAATACAATACTAATTACTAGTAGTAATATCATATAGTACACTTATAAAATACATTAATATTATAATATTGGTGATGGAATGCTGAGTTGTGCACACACACACACACACACACACACACACACACACACACACACACACACACACACACACACATACACACGCACACACACACAAACACACACACATACACACACATACATTCACACACACACACACATACACACACACACACACACACACACACAGACACACACAGACACAAGCATACACACACATACATACACATACACACACACACGCACACACACAAACACACACATATATTCCCATACACACACACACAAACACACACACATACATACACATACAATACCCACACATATAGACGCACATACATGCACACACACGCGCAACATATACACACACATACACGCACACACACACAACATATGCACACACACACATGCACGCACTCACACACACACTCACACACACATA
>JAWQFJ010028318.1:86975-101975 GCA_034096865.1 Theodoxus fluviatilis | reverse complement strand
AAGATCATTTTGGGAAGGCAGGTGTCGCTCATCCTCATGACATGACCTACCCAACGCAGCTGGGCCTTCATGATGAGGGCCTCAATGCCCCAGATTTGGTTTCACTACATCACCTCTGTGTTGGGAGCTCTGTCCTCCCAGGATATTTTCATGATTTATTGGAGGCATCTCAGATGAAACTGGTCAGGGGTCCTGAGCTGCCTGCTGTACAGTTTATAAGTATCACAGCACAACGGCCTTGTAGACTGCAATCTTCGTTTGCACTGTTAGGTCACGTTTGTTCCACACTCGATTCCAGAGCCGTCCAAAGGATGCCCCTGCCTCTGAAAGCTGATGGAGATCTCCTTGTCCAAGCTGCAACCAGATGTGAGACAGCTCCCCAGGTACATGAAGGAGTCCACTGCACGCAATTCTGAGCCATTGATCTTGATGACTGGTTCTGGGACTTCTTGTCTAAGTGCTGGTTGAAGTATTACCAACATCTTTTGCAGACTGATGGTGAGACCAAAGGTGCGGGCTGCTGATGACAGGCCATCAGCCAGCTCTTGCAGATCATCTTGGCTATGTGCAGCATGAGCACAGTCGTCAGCAAAGAGGAAGTCTCTCACCAAAGCTGCCAGCACTTTGGATTTGAATCTGAGCCGTCGCAGGTTGAAGACACGTCCATCAGTACGGTACCTAATTGTGATAACACACACACACATCACACACACACACATACGCACACATACATCACACACTGATACACACACACACATGCACACATTACACACACACACATATACATCACACATTGATACAAACACACAAGCACACACACACGATTACTCTTGTAAAACACACACACACACACACACACACACACACACACACACACACACACACACACATACATACATACACTATTACACTTGTAAAATAAACACATACACCTAACCAACACACTGCCTACACACGCCTTACCACAACACTGCCTTCACATGCCTTACCAACACACTGCCTACACACACCTTACCAACACACTGCCTACACACACCTTACCAACACACTGCCTACACATGCCTTACCAACACACTGCCTACACACACTTACCAACACACTGCCTACACACCTTACCAACACACTGCCTACACACACCTTACCAACACACACACACCACACACTGCCTACACACCACACACTGCCTACACACCACACACTGCCTACACACCACACACTGCCTACACACCACACACTGCCTACACACACCTTACCAACACACTGCCTACACACCACACACTGCCTACACACCACACACTGCCTACACACCACACACTGCCTACACACCACACACTGCCTACACACCACACACTGCCTACACACCACACACTGCCTACACACCACACACTGCCTACACACCACACACTGCCTACACACCACACACTGCCTACACACCACACACTGCCTACACACCACACACTGCCTACACACCACACACTGCCTACACACCACACACTGCCTACACACCACACACTGCCTACACACCACACACTGCCTACACACCACACACTGCCTACACACCACACACTGCCTACACACCACACACTGCCTACACACCACACACTGCCTACACACCACACACTGCCTACACACCACACACTGCCTACACACCACACACTGCCTACACACCACACACTGCCTACACACCACACACTGCCTACACACCACACACTGCCTACACACCACACACTGCCTACACACCACACACTGCCTACACACCACACTCACCACACACTGCCTACACACCACACACTGCCTACACACCACACACTGCCTACACACCACACACTGCCTACACACCACACACTGCCTACACACCACACACTGCCTACACACCACACACTGCCTACACACCACACACTGCCTACACACCACACACTGCCTACACACCACACACTGCCTACACACCACACACTGCCTACACACCACACACTGCCTACACACCACACACTGCCTACACACCACACACTGCCTACACACCACACACTGCCTACACACCACACACTGCCTACACACCACACACTGCCTACACACCACACACTGCCTACACACCACACACTGCCTACACACCACACACTGCCTACACACCACACACTGCCTACACACCTTACCAACACACTGCCTACACACACCTTACCAACACACTGCCTACACACCTCACCAACACACTGCCTACACACCTTACCAACACACTGTCTACACACACCTTACCAACACACTGCCTACATGCCTACCTGGGCCAAGTCGTGCCAGCATGGCCCCTCAGGGAGCCAGAGATCCGAGTCCAGGAGGGGTGTGTCTCTCAATTGCTGATTAGGCCTGCAGGCCCACACCACACTCGCTACTCCACCAATGCTGTCGTAGCCACCCTCACTACACAGATATCAGCAACCCGTACTTTACTGTATAGCCACACTGTCTGTTCTTCAGCAACCACCATCAGTCAGCCAGCACCCGCCCTAACCTCCTACTACGTATGCACCCCCATCCTTTCTCGATATAAACCCCACACACATCATTCACTTCGAGCATCACCATAGCCCTGTAGCATTAATCTTAATCGTCACTTTACCAATCGCGGTGTATTTGAGTCAAACACCTCGCGCCTACGGGACATAGCCCCCATGGCTGATATAGAGTGCACACCCCAAACATTGCGCACACCCCGCCCAATACGACCTAGCATACAATCGTGGAGGCCACTACACTTAACACAAATCATGTGAGTACAGCAACTTATCACTAATGTAGACTCAGACACGGTTCGCCACCACCATATATGTCGCACAGTTGTCTACACCATATCTGCACATGCCACACACTTTCAGACCACTCCCAACGTCGCAATATCAGACACAGCCATCACACGAATACAGCCCTATAACCACTAATACGTCACCCCAACAGCAATAGACCCCAGATACAGCTTCATGTCACTCAGCCACCTGTGTAGCCAACCTAATGAGGAGCACTACGAGTAGCTAGGACTGTGATTCACACACATCATCCCACGCAACCCCAATCGTCGATCAGCCCACCCACCACCCTGCCATGAGGGACATCGCATACCATTCACCATCCACCTACTGCGCCGATGCCTATGCCCCTTTTTTCCGTGACCACTGCCCTTCCCAAGGCAGCATTTTACCCCATACTATATGGCCACTACCGCTGTGTCGCACTATGTAACTTCGGGTAGCCGCACAACACCCAGTAGAGCATGAATATGTATATCAATAAGTGTGCATCACGTAGCACTACTGTCTGCATCCAATGATAGGCACACCACCAGATAGTGACATCAAGCAGAGGGAATTCCACGCACACTCTACACATCAGTAGTACACTTGATATGGTGTCTAGCATAACTTTGTCTACTGCCTCAGGTCTCCATATCCACCGATATAGAACACTGAACTAACAACCACGACCAGCCAACACACCTGTATATACAGCCCACACACACATGTAGAGCCACACCATACTGATGTAAGCCACCACATGTACACCCAACATAGACTATAGCAAGCCACACACCACTAACGTACGCACACACACACAAAACGCGACTATCAAGAGGCAACATAACCGAGCTCCACGAGCACACACACAACACCGATGATGATACAGCCCACATAAGACCGCCTATTATGCACAACTACAGAGCACACAGACATGTACTACACACCGTGTCACTGCTCACAACTACTATAACACCCGCTGATAAGACAACTACTTACACATGTCAGTCCCAAGCAACCCCACATCATTCCGGACCCTCTCAGCACACACCCATCACAACGTAACGTCACACATCTACTACTGTCAGTTGTACTGCACTACTTATATCCTGTCATGAGGAATGTCATACACTACCCTGTGAACAGCTACACTAACACGTTAGCATCAATGATACACTGTCAGATACTACTACACTATCCACAGTAGCCACACATCCTGTGCACCACATGCCATACCACAATACACTGATACCACGCACACTACCACTGAAGGCGCACATACATAATTAAACCAATTTTCGAAGCCCCCCTTCCCGACATGGATCACGCACACCCTAAACCCTAACTCCTTCCGCCTTTTCCCTCCATCCTCCCCCAACCTCTCAAACTCTCCAACACCCCCAACCCTTATCACCCCTTTCAAACCTTTTCCCTCTCTCCCACCGTGTTGCTAATAGGTCTCTACATGATTTTCCTTCATGTTATCTTCTCCGGGGGCTTTATGCACGAGAGTCAAAAGAGGAGAGCTAGCAGGGGTGCTGAATATCGTAACACTGTAGCACCACTGTAGCACCACTGTAGCACCACTGTAGCACCACTGTAGCACCACTGTAGCACCACTGTAGCACCACTGTAGCACCACTGTAGCACCACTGTAGCACCACTGTAGCACCACTGTAGCACCACTGTAGCACCACTGTAGCACCACTGTAGCACCACTGTAGCACCACTGTAGCACCACTGTAGCACCACTGTAGCACCACTGTAGCACCACTGTAGCACCACTGTAGCACCACTGTAGCACCACTGTAGCACCACTGTAGCACCACTGTAGCACCACTGTAGCACCACTGTAGCACCACTGTAGCACCACTGTAGCACCACTGTAGCACCACTGTAGCACCACTGTAGCACCACTGTAGCACCACTGTAGCACCACTGTAGCACCACTGTAGCACCACTGTAGCACCACTGTAGCACCACTGTAGCACCACTGTAGCACCACTGTAGCACCACTGTAGCACCACTGTAGCACCACTGTAGCACCACTGTAGCACCACTGTAGCACCACTGTAGCACCACTGTAGCACCACTGTAGCACCACTGTAGCACCACTGTAGCACCACTGTAGCACCACTGTAGCACCACTGTAGCACCACTGTAGCACCACTGTAGCACCACTGTAGCACCACTGTAGCACCACTGTTAGCACCACTGTAGCACCACTGTAGCACCACTGTAGCACCACTGTAGCACCACTGTAGCACCACTGTAGCACCACTGTAGCACCACTGTAGCACCACTGTAGCACCACTGTAGCACCACTGTAGCACCACTGTAGCACCACTGTAGCACCACTGTAGCACCACTGTAGCACCACTGTAGCACCACTGTAGCACCACTGTAGCACCACTGTAGCACCACTGTAGCACCACTGTAGCACCACTGTAGCACCACTGTAGCACCACTGTAGCACCACTGTGCACCACTGTAGCACCACTGTGGCACCACTGTGCACCACTGTAGCACCACTGTAGCACCACTGTGGCACCACTGTAGCACCACTGTAGCACCACTGTAGCACCACTGTAGCACCACTGTAGCACCACTGTAGCACCACTGTAGCACCACTGTAGCACCACTGTAGCACCACTGTAGCACCACTGTAGCACCACTGTAGCACCACTGTAGCACCACTGTAGCACCACTGTAGCACCACTGTAGCACCACTGTAGCACCACTGTAGCACCACTGTAGCACCACTGTAGCACCACTGTAGCACCACTGTAGCACCACTGTAGCACCACTGTAGCACCACTGTAGCACCACTGTAGCACCACTGTAGCACCACTGTAGCACCACTGTAGCACCACTGTAGCACCACTGTAGCACCACTGTAGCACCACTGTAGCACCACTGTAGCACCACTGTAGCACCACTGTAGCACCACTGTAGCACCACTGTAGCACCACTATGGCACCACTGTAGCACCACTGTAGCACCTCTGTAGCACCACTGTAGCACCACTGTAGCACCACTGTAGCACCACTGTAGCACCACTGTAGCACCACTGTAGCACCACTGTAGCACCACTGTAGCACCACTGTAGCACCACTGTAGCACCACTGTAGCACCACTGTAGCACCACTGTAGCACCACTGTAGCACCACTGTAGCACCACTGTAGCACCACTATGGCACCACTGTAGCACCACTGTGGCACCACTGTAGCACCACTGTAGCACCACTGTAGCACCACTGTAGCACCACTGTAGCACTAATGTAGCACCACTGTAGCACCACTGTAGCACCACTGTAGCACCACTGTAGCACCACTGTAGCACCACTGTAGCACCACTGTAGCACCACTGTAGCACCACTGTAGCACCACTGTAGCACCACTGTAGCACCACTGTAGCACCACTGTAGCACCACTGTAGCACCACTGTAGCACCACTGTAGCACCACTGTAGCACCACTGTAGCACTACTGTAGCATCACTGTAGCACCACTGTAGCACTACTGTAGCACTACTGTAGCACCACTGTAGCACTACTGTAGCACCACTGTAGCACTAATGTAGCACTACTGTAGCACCACTGTAGCACCACTGTAGCACCACTGTAGCACCACTGTAGCACCACTGTAGCACCACTGTAGCACTACTGTAGCACTACTGTAGCACCACTGTAGCACCACTGTAGCACCACTGTAGCACCACTGTAGCACTAATGTAGCACTACTGTAGCACTAATGTAGCACCAATGTAGTGCCACTGTAGCACTAATGTAGCACTACTGTAGGACTACTGTAGCACCACTGTAGCACCACTATAGCACCACTGTAGCACCACTGTAGCACCACTGTAGCATCACTGTAGCACCACTGTCGCACCACTGTAGCACCACTGTAGCACCACTGTAGCACCACTGTAGCACTAATGTAGCACCACTGTAGCACCACTGTAGCACCACTGTAGCATCACTGTAGCACCACTGTCGCACCACTGTAGCACCACTGTAGCATCACTGTAGCACCACTGTAGCACCACTGTCGCACCACTGTAGCACCACTGTAGCACCACTGTAGCACCACTGTAGCACTAATGTAGCACCACTGTAGCACTACTGTAGCACCACTGTAGCACCACTGTAGCACTACTGTAGCACCTCTGTAGCACTAATGTAGCACCAATGTAGCACCACTGTGTCACCACTGTAGCACCACTGTATCACCACTGTAGCACCACTGTAGCACTACTGTAGCACCACTGTAGCACCACTGTAGCACCAATGTAGCAACACTGTAGCACCACTGTAGCACTAATGTAGCACTACTGTAGCATCACTGTAGCACCACTGTAGCATCACTGTAGCATCACTGTAGCACCACTGTAGCACTACTGTAGCACCACTGTAGCACTACTGTAGCACCACTGTAGCACCACTGTAGCACTACTGTAGCATCACTGTAGCACTAATGAAGCACCACTGTAGCATCACTGTAGCACCACTGTAGCATCACTGTAGCACCACTGTAGCATCACTGTAGCACTACTGTAGCACCAATGTAGCACCACTGTAGCACTAATGTAGCACTACGGTAGCACTACTGTAGCACCACTGTAGCACCACTATACTGCCACTGTAGCACCACTGTAGCAGGCCTGTAGCATTATTGTAGCACCACTGTAGCACCACTGTAGCATCACTGTAGCACCACTGTAGCACCACTGTAGCACTACTGTAGCACCACTGTAGCACCACTGTAGCATCACTGTAGCACCACTGTAGCACCACTGTAGCACTACTGTAGCACCAAT
Organism: Theodoxus fluviatilis; assembly: GCA_034096865.1. Taxonomy (NCBI): domain Eukaryota; kingdom Metazoa; phylum Mollusca; class Gastropoda; order Cycloneritida; family Neritidae; genus Theodoxus; species Theodoxus fluviatilis. Next base: position 94,374 of record JAWQFJ010028318.1, on the reverse strand, counting down.
GTAGCACCACTGTAGCACTAATGTAGCACTACGGTAGCACTACTGTAGCACCACTGTAGCACCACTATACTGCCACTGTAGCACCACTGTAGCAGGCCTGTAGCATTATTGTAGCACCACTGTAGCACCACTGTAGCACCACTGTAGCACTACTGTAGCACCACTGTAGCACTAATGTAGCACTAATGTAGCACCAATGTAGCACCACTGTAGCACCGCTGTAGCACCACTGTAGCACTAATGTAGCACTACTGTAGCACTACAGTAGCACCCCTGTAGCACTACTAGAGCACTACTGTAGCACCACTGTAGCACCACTGTAGCACCACTGCAGCACCACTGTAGCACCACTGTAGCACCACTGTAGCACTAATGTAGCACCACTGTAGCATCCCTGTAGCACCACTGTAGCACCACTGTAGCATCCCTGTAGCACCACTGTAGCACCACTGTAGCACCACTGTAGCACTACTGTAGCACCACTGTAGCACCACTGTAGCACCACTGTAGCACTAATGTAGCACCACTGTAGCACCACTGTAGCACTACTGTAGCATCCCTGTAGCACCACTGTAGCACTAATGTAGCACTAATGTAGCACTACTGTAGCACTACTGTAGCACTACTGTAGCACTAATGTAGCACTACTGTAGCATCCCTGTAGCACCACTGTAGCACCACTGTAGCATCCCTGTAGCACCACTGTAGCACCACTGTAGCACTACTGTAGCACCACTGTAGCACCACTGTAGCACCACTGTAGCACCACTGTAGCACCACTGTAGCACTAATGTAGCACCACTGTAGCATCCCTGTAGCATCCCTGTAGCACCACTGTAGCACCACTGTAGCACTACTGTAGCACCACTGTAGCACCACTGTAATATCACTTGAACCATTCAGGTGTGCTTTTAGTAACTCTCCTGCCCTCCTCCTGCTGCTCTCATTGCTCACATTTACTCCTACTGCTGCCCCTGTTCTCCCACTCTCTCTCTTTCTATCACTACTGATTTGCTCCCTCTCTCCATTCTCTAGCTACTACCAATGCTTCTTTGCCAAGCTTGCACTGTCTTCCCCATGCCACATTACCATTGCTCACTTGCTGTGTAGTACTTTACCATGTCTTTCATTTGCTCCTCCTCAGTGTCTCTCCTCTGTATAACCTCTTTGTTTTCTTAATCCTCTTTCTCTATCTGTTCCACCCTCTCCCCTAGCTGATCTCAATTCAATTACTGTCTTTCTCTTTATAATTCCGCATGATTTTTCTCAAGCCGCTGCCAATACTGCCACTGCCAACACTGCCGCTGCCAACACTGCCACTGCCATGCCCACCACCACCACATCCTACTCATCCTCCATCAACCACCATCATTACAACTATAACGCACCCTCCTTCCCATCCTACTCTTTCAGGGCCACAACCGCCTCCATCTGCTGTCTTTCCAACCATCTTTAACCATCATCAGTAATAGTTCCCCCTCCTCTTCCCACTTCCATCTTCACTACCACCACCACCACTTCCCTCTTCCTCTTTGCCTCTCCTCTCTCCCCTGCACTATCACCACTGAATCCTCTTCCCTCAATCTCCCCCATCACCATCATATCCTCTAGTTCAGCCCTCTACTGGCTCCACAACTACCTTCAACACCTCCTCCTCTTATTCTTTTCTTTCCCCACTGTTACCTGGAAACCCCTGTGACTGTGGACAAGACCAAACCCACTGTGTCTCTCAGCTCGGGGTGAATGACAAGGGAAACGTAGACTTGGTCTTATTCTGACCAGCTCGGCTCAGTATGTAGTTCATGGCCTTACATAGCCTTAAAGGCTGATAGGCAATAAATCCTCATTAATTTCTTCATTATCCTTGTCAAGGAGGTTATGCTTTCGGTCGGTTCGTTGGTTGGTGACAAGATAACTCTTACAGTTCAAAATGGATTCTGATGAAATTTGGTGGAAGGTAAGGGTTTCACCTAAAGAACAATCCACTACAATTTGGAGGCATACATTATCTAGTTTTGGAATTAGAATAATAAAGAGATATTTTATTGCACATCATTAAACTGATGACATGAAACTATTCATTCCGCTGGCATATGCATTCCAGACTCAGAGACTGTTAGGAGTTAAAATGAATCAAAATTCGTAGCGTCAGGCCTGGCTAGCAGAACATATTGCTCAAATGATACAGGCCATGGAGGAGAAACGCTGGATTCCTTGGCGGAGTCTGCACTCTCAGAGTGCTCACTAGTTCAATCTTTTGTTCATTCATGAATTCCTCTGTTCATCCATTCACTCTTACCTGGAGCTTGTTGCGCAGAGTGTGGAAGCGGTGGCAGGCACTATAGTAGGACTCCAGGTCCACAGCGCACAGGAAGCACTCCAGGGGGCGCTGCTGCTGCAGGCGCTTCAGCACGGAGGTCAGAGTCTGGCGGTGGCGCGTGTGGTCCTTTTGCGTGTGGAACTCGGAGTAGCTCCTCTTCATCATGTCTTCCACACGCAGCTCCTCCACACGCAGCAGGTTGAGGATCATGGAGTACGTCAGCCTGAACTGCGACTCCAGCTTGGTTGGCCGGCCCTGGCAAGGGAGGGGGGAGGCACCGTGCTGACAACCACGCTGAAATGCTCGTGCTGAGGCTCATGTGGAAGCATGTACTTTGCTCATTTCTTTTCATAAGAGTTACGCATTAAGCATTTGCTTTTCTTCCAGTGGCCCTTTCAAAAAAGCGATAACCTCCTTGCCCTTTGCTCTACAGGAAAAAAACAATACATTACGTAGTCATAAAAAGGCAATAAACCATGTACAGTTATGATACTGGATGTGGTAGTTACAAAGACTATGTGCTGATCAGGATGCTGACAGTGAGGAAAGAGAAGGGGAAGACGAGAAAGATGAAGGGATGTGGTGAAGGGATGTGGTGGAGAAATGTGGTGGAGGGATGTGGTGGAGGGATGTGGTGGAGGGATGTGGTGGAGGGATGTGGTGGAGAAATGTGGTGGAGGGATGTGGTGGAGGGATGTGGTGGAGAGATGTGGTGGAGGGATGTGGTGGAGGGATGTGGTGGAGGGATGTGGTGGAGGGATGTGGTGGAGGGATGTGGTGGAGGGATGTGGTGGATGGATGTGGTGGAGGGATGTGGTGGAGGGATGTGGTGGAGGGATGTGGTGGAGGGATGTGGTGGAGGGATGTGGTGGAGGGATGTGGTGGAGGGATGTGGTGGAGGGATGTGGTGGAGGGATGTGGTGGAGGGATGTGGTGGAGGGATGTGGTGGAGGGATGTGGTGGAGGGATGTGGTGGAGGGATGTGGTGGAGGGATGTGGTGGAGGGATGTGGTGGAGGGATGTGGTGGAGGGATGTGGTGGAGGGATGTGGTGGAGGGATGTGGTGGAGGGATGTGGTGGAGGGATGTGGTGGAGGGATGTGGTGAAGGGATGTGGTGGAGAGATGTGGTGGAGGGATGTGGTGGAGGGATGTGGTGGAGGGATGTGGTGGAGGGATGTGGTGGAGGGATGTGGTGGAGGGATGTGGTGGAGGGATGTGGTGGAGGGATGTGGTGGAGGGATGTGGTGGAGGGATGTGGTGGAGGGATGTGGTGGAGGGATGTGGTGGAGGGATGTGGTGGAGGGATGTGGTGGAGGGATGTGGTGGAGGGATGTGGTGGAGGGATGTGGTGGAGGGATGTGGTGGAGGGATGTGGTGGAGGGATGTGGTGGAGGGATGTGGTGGAGGGATGTGGTGGAGGGATGTGGTGGAGGGATGTGGTGGAGGAGGAGAAGGTAAGACCAAGATGGAGCAGGGAAAGACGGAAGGTAGAAATGAGGAAGGTAAAGGAAGAGATAAGATGGGTGAAAAAAAGATTAAGGAGGAAGGAGGGAGGAAGAAGGGAAGTGGAAGTGGTTAAAGAGAAGAAAATGCAGGACAAAGTGGGAAAGGATGAAGAAGAGAGAGAAGGGAAGAGGAAACAATACAGTTGACTTGCACATTAGATATGTATTAGACAGAACTCATGAGAAGGCTGCACAGGAGGAGGCTACAGAGGAGGAGGCTGCAGAGGAGGAGGCTGCAGAGGAGGAGGCTGCAGAGGAGGAGGCTGCACAGGAGGAGGCTGCAGAGGAGGAGGCTGCAGAGGAGGAGGCTACAGAGGAGGAGGCTACAGAGGAGGAGGCTACAGAGGAGGAGGCTACAGAGGAGGAGGCTGCAGAGGAGGAGGCTGCAGAGGAGGAGGCTACAGAGGAGGAGGCTACAGAGAAGGAGGCTGCAGAGGAGGAGGCTGCAGAGGAGGAGGCTACAGAGGAGGAGGCTGCAGAGGAGGAGGCTACAGAGGAGGAGGCTACAGAGGAGGAGGCTACAGAGGAGGAGGCTACAGAGGAGGAGGCTACAGAGGAGGAGGCTACAGAGGAGGAGGCTGCAGAGGAGGAGGCTACAGAGGAGGAGGCTACAGAGGAGGAGGCTACAGAGGAGGAGGCTACAGAGGAGGAGGCTACAGAGGAGGAGGCTGCAGAGGAGGAGGCTGCAGAGGAGGAGGCTACAGAGGAGGAGGCTACAGAGAAGGAGGCTGCAGAGGAGGAGGCTGCAGAGGAGGAGGCTACAGAGGAGGCTACAGCGAAGAAGGCTGCAGAGGAGGAGGCTGCAGAGGAGGAGGCTGCAGAGGAGGAGGCTACAGCGAAGAAGGCTGCAGAGGAGGAGGCTGCAGAGGAGGGCACTACAGAGAAGGAGGCTACAGAGGAGGAGGCTGCAGAGGAGGAGGCTGCAGAGGAGGAGGCTACAGAGAAGGAGGCTGCAGGAGGAAAAGGCTACAGAGGAGGAGGCTGCAGAGGAGGAGGCTGCAGAGGAGGAGGTTATAGAGGAGGAGGTTGCAGGGAAGGAGACTACAGAGGAGGAGGCTACAGAGGAGGAGGAGGCTACAGAGGAGGAGGTTGCAGAGGAGGAGGCTGCAGGAGGAGGCTGCAGAGAAGGAGGCTACAGAGGAGGAGGCTACAGAGGAGGAGGAGGCTACAGAGGAGGAGGCTGCAGAGAAGGAGGCTACAGAGGAGGAGGCTACAGAGGAGGAGGCTACAGAGGAGGAGGCTACAGAGGAGGAGGCTGCAGAGGAGGAGGCTACAGAGGAGGAGGCTACAGAGGAGGAGGCTACAGAGGAGGAGGCTACAGAGGAGGAGGCTACAGAGGAGGAGGCTACACAGGAGGAGGCTGCAGAGGAGGAGGCTGCAGAGAAGGAGGCTACAGAGGAGGAGGCTGCAGGAGGAAAAGGCTACAGAGGAGGAGGCTGCAGAGGAGGAGGTTATAGAGGAGGAGGATGCAGAGGAGAAGGCTACAGAGGAGGAGGCTACAGAGGAGGAGGCTACAGAGGAGGAGGCTACAGAGGAGGAGGCTTCAGAGGAGAAGGCTACAGAGGAGGAGGCTGCAGAGGAGGAGGCTACAGAGGAGGAGGCTACAGAGGAGGAGGCTACAGAGGAGGAGGCTGCAGAGGAGGAGGCTACAGAGGAGGAGGCTACAGAGGAGGAGGCTACAGAGGAGGAGGCTACAGAGGAGGAGGCTGCAGGAGGAGGCTGCAGAGGAGGAGGCTACAGAGGAGGAGGCTACAGAGGAGGAGGCTACAGAGGAGGAGGCTACAGAGGAGGAGGCTACAGAGGAGGAGGCTGCAGAGGAGGAGGCTACAGAGGAGGAGGCTGCAGAGGAGGAGGCTACAGAGGAGGAGGCTACAGAGGAGGAGGCTACAGAGGAGGAGGCTACAGAGGAGGAGGCTGCAGAGGAGGAGGTTATAGAGGAGGAGGCTACAGGAAGAGAAGACTACAGAGGAGGAGGCTGCAGAGGAGGAGGCTGATGATGATGAGGAGAAGATGAAGGGGACAAGAGGGACAGTGGCAGGCACATACCAGCATCATCTGGTGGAGGGTTGGCATGTCGGGGACGTCACCCTTGCACAGAATGATGACGGTGCCCGTAGCATCCAGGCCTCTCCTTCCTGCCCTGCCTGCCATCTGGATGTACTCCCCTGGAAGCAGGTTGCGGAAGTTGGTCCCATCATTCTTGCGGATGCTGTCGAACACCACTGTCCTGGCAGGCATGTTGACCCCCATGGCAAAGGTCTCCGTGGCAAAGAGAATCTGGGGCACAACAGACAAGCATTGATCAATGACAGGGTTGATCAATGGGAGATACTGTATCAGGAACAGCAGGGCAGCATAAGATGCATTCAGAAGAGAGTAGGGCCAGTCCCCAGAGACAGATCTTTCCACAAAGAAAATGTTCTCCTGTGCCTGAGTAAGCATAAAAATGAGAACCTAACTACATGTTCCACTTTGCAATGGATGCAATGATTCTGCATGCCATACTTTGACACTGAAAGTGAAGTCATGTATGTTTCCTTCCACAACTCAACAAATCAGGCTTGTGTCCTGGGAATGCATGACACTGAAGGAAAAAAAAAATCAGCAATTCATCATCGACTATGAATAATTTCTCAAAGAATGGCAAGCAATACTCTGCAAAAGATCTACAAACTGAAAGGGCTCCCCATGGTCCACTACACTGACTCTTTCCAAGAACACTGGAGTTGTGCACTGGCAGTCATACAGGATTTCCCAGGATGAGCACGCAAATCCACGGCATGGAATAATGCATCAGCAGTAGGAAGATGCTAGAGAATGCTCATCTCTCAAATCAAGACTTGTCTTCAAATTGCAAAACTTTAGAATAAATTCAAATCATTCAAACTGCTCTGCTCACTGATGGAAGGAAAAAGCCAACATGAGTAGATGTTTCCCCTGTAAATCCGCTAAGTTGCTCCAGAGAGGAGTGAGAAAGGTGAGAGAGAGAGCAGTTCCAGTCACCTTCACCAGGCCCCGCTGGAAGAGCATTTCCACCACCTCCTTCAGGATGGGCAGCACGCCGCTGTGGTGGATCCCCACGCCTCGCTTCAGCAGGTCTGCCATTTGCAACACCTGTCAACAGCAAGCACACACTTACATACTGTTGCTTCAGAAGGTCTGCCATTTGCAACACCTGTCAACAGCAAGTACACACTTATACAGTGTCACTTCAGCAGGTTTGCAACACCTGTCAACACCAAGCACACACTTACACACTGTCACTTCAGCAGGTTTGCAACACCTGTCAACACCAAGCACACACTTACACACTGTCACTTCAGCAGGTTTGTAACACCTGTCAACAGCAAGCACACACTTACACACTGTCACTTCAGCAGGTTTGTAACACCTGTCAACAGCAAGCACACACTTACACACTGTCGCTTTAGCAGGTCTGCCATTTGCAACACCTGTCAACAGCAAACACACACTTACACACTGTGGCTTGTAAGTTTTAACACACAGAGCAAAACCCTGCAAGGGTCAGACAGGAAAAATGTGGGACCACAGGCACCGACTTAACCCCCGACC